>JAKUBG010000013.1:0-291163 GCA_030563145.1 Schwanniomyces polymorphus var. africanus
ATATATAACCCAATAGTTAGTGCTACAATAAAGATAACAATTCCCTTATATAATAAAGAATTAATTATATACAGTCCTGATTATATACCGGACACCAACAGGTTAAATAAGTCACGCGGTAGCTACAAAATAAACAAATTTTAGTACAGCATTTTATTTTTTACTAAAACTACATTGTTCATACCATGGTTTTGGAACCTTTGAAATCTTTAAGCAACATTACTTTTATATCAAAACTTAAAATTCTCATACCATCAGTAACTATACCTCAAACCATTTTTAAAAATGTTCATACTATTATGCGGAATGCTAACCACGACCCCTATTATAGTGTTTCACCCCTAACGTTGAGATTTCATAGGTTTTTAAGTATATACCCATCCTCCAGTTTCTTTTTTTCTTTATTATTTCGTATCGATTGATTGTCTTTCTACGCATAATTTAAAATATACTGATCTATCCTTACAAAATCTTTGAAAACTTTCGATTGAAAATTGGCCATATGCTTCTCCCTTATCTTAACCTTTGACTTACAGACAAACCAAAATTCTGCAATTGCATTCAATGTAGGTAAGTATGAAGGAAAGTAAACTAATTGAGATCCAACTTAGCTAACGTAGAAGTATCGTCATGTTTGTGAATTCTTGCATCATCAACTATAAGATATTTTATTTCTTTGACCATTTCCTAACGCTTGATCTCTTCGATAACCGAGTCCATAAAGTTGAAGAAGTTATTTGTTATAGTACCTGTGCCAACCTTAGTAAATCCTGTTTTTTGTTTGTAGCAGCCATTGCACCTTTTACTTTTAAGCTAATAGGACACGTTCCCTCCTCTTGCCTAAATTGAAACCAACTTCATCGATGAAAACACAATTTTCCGGAAAACAAAGAACCAGTTTTTTTTCCGCCCATTCAAGTCGTTCATTAATTATCCCTTTCGGAACTCTTGCGAATGGAACCAAATAAATTCTTCTAAAGTTCAACCTATATACCTTTCCTATAAATTTATAAAGTGTAGAAGAAGTAACCATTAAATCCATAAAATTTTCCTCGAGACTTTTCACCATCTTTCCTAAAGTAAGAGTTGAGTTTTTACTCACGATGGAGAGTAAATGATCTTATGTAGCTGATTCAAAATAGGCGTTCTACCAAGTTCTTTAGTACTAATTGAAATACCGATAGGGTCACAACATTGTTGCTCGTTGACTTTTCATTTCCAAGCATAATGTTTACTTGTTTACTTAGGAATTCCAAGGATATTTACAGCCCTCTTCGACAGTCATTTCAGGGAATTCTTTTTAAATTCAAAAGAGTATATATATAAGACCATTTCCTCTTGTTTTTGTTTGAATAGCATCAAATCCCATAATAGACTTTTCGTCAGAATCCTTTATCTCTTTTTTAAAATCTTCTTTACAATCTTTGGTTATCTTTGTGATGTCTCTCACTCATAAGATTCCAAAGGCACACCTACGTTGTTTATATATAATGTCATTAGTTTCCTACCCTTGCTATCAAATAGGTTGTCCAGGCCATATTCGATGATGAAGTTATCGTTAGATTCAATACCCATATTTATTTTATATAAAAAAGTTATCACCTAGGGTAGCACGATATACTTTCGGTAGTATGATCATTTTTCCTCCAATAGTAACTTTTTTTTTTGATGCACACAAATGCAGAAATGGCTGCCAAATTCTTTTGTTGATGTATTAGTCAAAATACTCCATACTATTTCTTTAAGATTCACCAGATATCTACATATCACTATAACCTATATAAATACTCTTAATAGTATTTCTTGGTGAAATCTTGAAGAAACATTGATTAACTGCATATTCTTAGAGTATAAATCGACCTGTATATACTTTATGACACAAACACGTTGTATACATTCTTTGTTTATTGATACATTTATCAGACTTTAGCAATCAGCGTTTAGTCCCATGAATAATAACGACATTTCAGCTGTGGAGAATTACGATATGGATGGGGCTAGGCATCCTTCCAAAAGTATATTGAAAGATAATACGATGCCGCTTTTACATGATAAGAGAAGGGTATCGTTTGCGCCTGAAGTAACATTACACAAGATTGATTTTCTTCCATCAAGTAGTAAAAGAAGAAAAACTATTGGGTTTCAGCCATCTCTAGATAGCCAATATACTGATCTTAATGGAACATCAGCGCTTCAACAAATGTCTGATAGCTCAGATGAAGATGAAGTTACCTTGAGCACCGAAACTTCAAATGGAAAAACTTACGAAAGTGAAGACATAGAAGAGGAAGTTACAATGGAATTAACAGGACAAATAAACATGATTAAGAATGTCAATATGACTGAAAAAACGCATGATACTGTGGCGCCACCTATTTCAGAGGCAGGTGCTTCGGATAAATTAGTAGATTCAAAAGAAGATGATTCAGCGAACAATAACGAGTTGCTTCAAGAATGTAATCAACCAGTTGTTATAGATGAGCATTTAAGTTCTGATGAAGATGAAGGCGAAGTCAATATGGAGATAACAGAAGGACCAAAGCTATATAGTAACAGAATCTATGAACCAGATTCAAACATTGAGATAGAAGAAGATAAAAATGATCTAGAAAATGGACAAGGAGGTGATGATATGGAAGTAACTATGAATATAACGACTGTTTTTAATAAACAAATTGAAAATGAAGAGACTGGTAAGAATGAGAGTATCATGGACATAACTAATACTTCCAAATATAATATACATCAATTTGAAGAAAATAATGATAATTTAAATTTTAATAAAAGAAACTCTGATGACAACTACACCAAGAATCCTGAAATTTTTAACGGAGAAAATGAAGAATTGCAGGATAAAGATATGGAGTTGACAGTTATACCTCTTAAACAAATTAGAGATAATGTAGAATTGATTAATAATACTTCTGAACAGTTTGATTCAATGTTATCTGCTGGTAGCCTCTCTGGTTATCAGGAAGGTGCACTAAAGGATACACATCCAAGTACTGAAGCTAGTGGACAAGAAAATAATACCCTAAAAAATGAAGTGGGCATTTCAAAGCTGGATAATATTAATGATGAACTTGAACGTGACTCAGATTCTAATTCAAAAGAGCATTTTTCAATGAATGAAAATGAACAGGCACCTGTGAATGAGCAAAGACAATCAGAATCAAATATTCAAGATCTGGACGATATGGAATTGACACAGAATGATCATGCTAAAGAAGTAGAGCAAGACAATCAACATATTGGAGAACAACTGGAACCGACTTTAGGAAAAAGCTATAGCCAGGTAGAAACACAAGATTCTCAAGAAATGGAGTTAACCCAAAACAATCATCCTACTTTGATTGAGAATATTGAATCTCAAGAAATGGAAGTATCCCAACCGAATCAACTTCCTGTAATTGAAAATATACAATCTCAAGAAATGGAATTATCCCAAAGTAGTCAGCATCTTGAAATTGAAAATGACCAATCCCAAGATATGGTGCTAACTCAAAATGGAAATGAGAATGTTGCATTAGACATAGATAATACATCTAGTGATAGTCTAGTGATTGACAAGGAGACTGTTACAACTACAGTGATTCCTCTAGCGGACGTAACTGGTAATTCCTTTAGAAATTCTTATGCAATTGATGAAGAAGATGATGATGACTATATTTCAGTATCTTTGAATGATTTTTTAAGTGATATAGGTATTAAGTTTTATGATGATTTGGATATTGATATTGATTCAATTAATCGCTTGAGTATGTCATTGACAAAAGAGAGCTATGAATACACTTTGGTTGATTATATTAGATCGCTTTCAAAATTACAGTTACTAGCGTTATATGAATTTAGTTGTGAAGAATTAAAGAAAAATATTCAAGATGGAAAGAATGTATTTTCTGAATTCAACAAGACGATTGAAAACAATAATCCACAACTTTTCAAGGACTATTACTTATCAGATGAAAGTGAAAGATTTAATATGAACATGAAGCTTCAATTGGTTAAAGACTACACGAGACATCAATCGAAAAAGACTTGGTATGATTGGCGAACACAATTAACAAAGAATTTAATTCTAGAATTGGAAGATAAATATGTGGAATTGACACATGACAAAGAAATCCTAATATCTAATATACATATTTTAGATGATCATATTTTAGCATTGAAGGAAATCCACGAAAATTTAGCTTTTAAGATAAAAAATCTTTTGAAAATCAACAAGTATATTAAATCTATTTCTTCCGACGATTTGCAGGTACTTAAAAGAGATCTAGTTAGATTGAAGACTGAGATCAAGGCTGCAAAATATGAAATTGACATAAAGCAAGAAGGATTAGATCAAATCAATACTGAAATAGTTAAAATGAACCAAACAAAGGCTCAGTTAATCGAAACCTTGGTTGTAAAAGAACAAAAGCTTAACAGTACTAAAAAATATGATGCAAATGATATTAAAATATTAAACTTTAAATTCAACTTATTGCAAGATATTCTCCAATTTAAATATATTAATCTGGAAGATAAAGTGTTTAATTTCAGATTTGATAATTTAGTGGATATTAGAATGAATTTCTTTGATATTAACGACTTGAATAATATACACTATAGCATCAGTGAAGATTCCCTTCGATCTTCATCTTTTTTCAATAAGCAGTTGGTTCCTGGATTTCTAGAGAGTCAAATATTTTATTTAAAGAGTGAAAACATTATAGAAAACTTCAGAAATTTTAAGTATTATTGGGATATATTAAAACGATTTGACATAGATCTATTCAGAATATCTTTGAAATTTCCAATAATAAGATTTGAATTGAATACTGAAGGAGATGTTAACTTTGATATAAAATATTTCAATTCGGAAACAAATTTGAAACTAGTAATGTCATGTGCTTTCAATTTTAAACTTTTTTCCAAATATCCTGATGGCATAAAAATAACTGCCAAGACTAAGTCTACGAAGGTGGAATCTACTACTATAAAGCAATCCTTGCTATCGGATATAGTTCCTAATGGTTTGCTTACGACTGGCACAATAAATAAACTCACGATAGTTGAGCTTTAATCCTATTTTGTGGACATTTAATAGACATATAAGGTGTATTTTAGTATTCTATGTATATTATGATGATAAATTTAACGATTAACTAATATAACTGCTGTTGTATTCTGTGTATAAGCTTTCACCTCTATATTAGGACATTGTCCCAGCTTGCTTCACTTACTAATATCCTTATTATATGCATTCTGCTTGCTTTTTGTGACACATGAGAAATTTTCTTTTTGTGTTATATTCTGTGGAATATTCTAGCAATTTCCATAAAAATCTATTAAAAGCTACATAGTTTGTCATATTTACATTTTTACGTCTCAATAAACTGCAAATTGCAAATATACATCAGATGACTTCGAATTATGGAAATAATATTGGAGATCCGATTGTAGAGATATTGCATGGGGATCCTGATGAAAATGACATTCAAGTAATAGATAGGGATAATAATAATAATAGTATAGATAGTTTTAACAATAATGTTGAAACTCCATCAGTTAATGGCCCTCAGTTCTATGACAATCAGGAAGAGCAACTTGGTCAGAATGGATACAACAAAGCTCAAAAACAAGGAACAAATGACTCCCTTGGATATAGTCCGTTTGATCCAACTCTAAGTTTTGGAACACCTAGCCTTAGCAATCAGTTAGCAACCATTACCCAACCTAAGTATATGAGCCCAACAATACCAATGGCACCTCTTTCTGAATCCGCTCTTCATGGTAGACTTGGTATACAACCTTTATCTTTACAAGCTAGTTCAATTCCTAATTTTAATACAACCGAACTGGCTAATAGACCGGTTGCACCCAAGAAGAAAAAGGAAAGTACTGGTCCAAAGACTAGACCTCAATTCGTTATGAAAATGTGGTCTATGGTTAATGATCCTGATAATAAAGAGTATATTCGTTGGAATGATGATGGTAAAACTTTCCAGGTATTTCACAGAGAAGAATTCATGAAAGCTATTTTACCAAAGTATTTCAAGCATAATAATTTTACTTCTTTTGTTCGACAATTGAATATGTATGGATGGCATAAAGTGCAAGATATAAATAGTGGTGCGTTAAATCCAGCTAAAGATGATAAGAATGAAGTATGGAGGTTTGAAAACCCTTACTTCATAAGAGATAGGGAAGATTTGTTGGATAAGATTGTTCGTAATAAGAGCGTTAATCAGGACTTGGGGCAAAATGATGCTAATCAGGTTAACTTCACGCTTTTATTGAACGAGTTAGAGCAAATAAAAAGAAATCAGTTAGCTATAGGTGAAGATCTCAGAAGGGTAAGGAAAGATAATAAAACATTGTGGCAAGAAAATTATATTACAAGAGAAAGACATCAACAACAAGCTACTACTTTGGATAAAATCTTGAAGTTTCTTGCTGCTGTTTATGGAAATAACGCTGGTAAAATACTTGAGGTGGACAATACTCCCTTTGATATCAATGATCTTAGTAATAATCAAATGACAACTTACAATTATCAACAAAATAATCAAAACAATCAAAATAACCACCAACCACAACCAACAATGAATTCATATGCTCAACAACCACTTAGTCCATATTTCAAGCCTCGTCTCATGTTGATGAACAAGGCGCATGGAAATAGTCCTACGAGCTCTAAAAATTCCTCTTCTGTTGGATTGCATAGAGGAAGCGAAAACTCGGGTAGTGGATCCATAGAAGAAATAATAAGGTCGTATGAAAATACGCCTAGTTTCAATAGTAATTCAGACCCTAATAATAATAATTCTGCTGATGCTACTAACAATGCCAACAGGATATACCAACAGATAATAAACCAGGAGCCTGCAATATCGTCGCCACGTCATTTCTTCCCGGAACTTAATTCTAATGTACCCAGTCCATACCCTGAAGAAAGTACTCCTGGTAATTATGCGAAAATTGCTTCTCCGGTTGACCCTTATCTCTCGCACTCAAATGATGCTATGAACGGCTTGGAGCAAAATATATATAAACAGGGTCAATCAATTCAACAAGTGCAGGACTGGATCCAGAAACTAGCTAATCAGCAGCAGCAACAACAACAACAGCAACAACTGACACTGTCATCGCTGTATAAAAACGAGGATGTGAAATCCGATATCTCTGAATTTGATGTCGATGATTTCTTAAATAATACTAACCTGAATATATCCAATCCTATTGTCTTAACTCCTGAGCTGAACAGCTCAAAGCAAGGAACCAAACGTTCGTTAGAGGAGTATGGCAGCAACACAGAACAACCTCAAAATAAGAGATCAAAGTAAATTTAATATAAATAACAGTTCCAATTGTTTAATTACTTGATCTATAATAGTATGCATGTATAAGTATGTATTTTAAATTAAAGTATATCTTATTTATTTATTTTAAATAAATTCACATTTATGACAAATATTGAAAAAATTGCTCCAAAACTACAAGTACTCCATTATTGAATAAATTTAACCGTTTTTATTATTAGATAAAATATAATGTGAAATTTTACATTCATGAGTCTTCAAGTAGTTATAACTTTATAAAAGGGGATAATTAGCCTTAAATAGATTTATATAAACGTTTTTATCTAATGGTGACTCAATTCTTGCAACCAATTGAAAAAAAAAATATTTTGCGAATGAAAACAGAAATTTTAAGTAATATTATCAGTTGCATGTTTGGTCTTAATGTCATCGGAGGATATCCTGACAACTAAAAAACTCAAAAGAGAATATAGCAAAGGTGGATGTCGGGAATGTAAAAGGAGGAAAATCAAATGTTCGGAGGAAAAACCACTGTGTTGGCAATGTAAGAGACTACTGAAAGAATGTAGTTATCCTAAGGCAGGCGAAAAGGTTGTAAGAGTTTCTAAAAGAAAATTAGATGAATTTAGAACTCATCCCTTGGCAGCAAAACCACTTGTAATACAGAGATATGTTCCTCGGGAAGGAAATAATAACATAGTAAACAATATCGGTGCATTATCCATCGTAAAAACAAGACTCCCTGAAATAGCCATAATTGACGATGAAAATAAAATACATCATGGTAATAGAATAGTGAGTCATAATCAGGAAGCAAAGGTATTGAATAGTTACGATAAAGGTATCACTAATAGCCATAATAATAATGGTCAAAGATATAGATCAACATCCATTATAAATCTATTGAATGAGAACAACTCACCAGTTATTAATGGTCATAACAATTCTAGTAATATAAGTCTGACTTCAGTTTCCCCCCTGCCTAATAATGCATTATTTAATAATCAGGGACGTCCTGAGATGTTCCCAACTAATTCAAATAACCTTCTAATGTATGGTGATACAAATGATTATTATAACCGAACCGATTTAAACATATTGGCATCAGATTTAAACAATTTAGTCAGCAATATGATGTATGAGTCAAATTTTGATTCAAATTCGAACTTTCCATTTGATCTGGATACAGAGAATTTTTTTAACAGTTTAATGAATAATACCCATGAACATTCAACATCAAATATCAATTCAGAAGTTATTGGCAGAGACATTCCAGTGGATTATATAAAAGCCACAAATAGGCACGAAAAGATATATTTAGAGCAATTTTACAATGACTTTGCAAATAAGGTACTTCCGTTTAATTCTTATGATAAAGATTTAAAAATCTATTTCAATCCTGCTAGAGATATAATTCTTCAATGTGCATCAAAAGAATCGTTTTTATTGGCAGCTATTTTAGCGCAAGGTGCAAAAAGTGCTTTTAAGAAATGCAACTTGCATGAGGATGAAGAAGCTTATGGTAAATATCTAAATAAGTGTTTAAAATTGTTGGAACCAGCTTTGAATAATAATGGTGATAAGAAGGAAATACCCGATCTTCAGTCAAATATTGAAGTTCTTTTGGTTACAGTCTTGCTTTTGACATGTGCTAATGCTGTGAACGTGAAGCAAGATTGGAGACCTCATCTAAAAGGTGCCAAAGATTTGTTGTTGAGGCATTCTAGTAAACAAATAAAAAACTCAAAAATATTAATCTTTTGCAAGTTCTGGTTTATATCATTCGAAATCCTAGCTGGCTTGAGTTCCAAGCAAGGAGGGACTTTGAAAACGGATTCAGAACTAGATTCTTTAATTACTCCTGGCAATGATTATGAAATACAGGTATTAAGAGAGTTGGGAGTTATATTAGATAATGATTTTAATATTATGGGAGGCTATTATAATGAATGCGTACTATATTTTAGAGACCTAATTAAGGTGTTGAATAAAGTAAGAGATAACGGAGAAAAATATGTTCCAAGTCCAAATGAAACACAGGAGTATTTGCGACTACTATCTGAATTATACAAGCAGTCTGAAAAAACTTTTGTTAACAAAAGGAATATTTTAAAACCATCTGATTTTTCTAATGGCCAAATTCCAGATGGATTACTATTGGACACCTTGATGATACAAAACGAGAAAATTATAATAAGCTGGATGGACACATCTCATCAAGCTTACGTCCAAGGTGCCATTATAACACTCCTTACAAAATTACTACACATACCTTATAATTCACCTAATATTCAAAATCTTAATTCCAGCTTGGTCGGGCTTATTACTTTCTTGAAAAATTGTTCAGAGATATCCCAGCAAATGACTAGATATTCTATGATGATGATTCAATGGCCAATGCTAATAGCTGGCACTAATTGTGTTGATGAAGAAAATAAGTATTTAATGACTAAGTTTTTTAGAATATCCGAACAAATAGGTTGTGGTAGTGCTTCATATTCTTTAATTAGATTGGAGAAACTTTGGTACTTACGAGAACATGGCCCAGATTGCCAAGTTGAATACGATGATGAAATGGATATATTATCATACTAATTACCTAACTATTTTCTAGCAAAGAATACCAATTCAATTGTCCACTAGCTAATTTCAATCGAGTTTCAAATGTTGAATCCGTATTTTCCTGATCACTTGAATCGCTGTCATATTCCTCGTCAAGCTTTTCATCTAAATCATCCGATGATGATGTAGTACATTCACAGTTCTGATCACATACGTTATCGAAAGAAGTCATCTGTTTAGCATTGTGTTTGGATCTAAGCTCTTGAATATACCACCCTATTCTTTCAGCACCTAGCCTAGCTCCATCTAAATTAGCAGATGATGGACCCATCTTTAAAGCTGCATTTTTTCCTATCATGAATAAAGGGATTTCCTTGTTCCATTGAAGGTCATCTGTTAAACATGGATATCCTTGCACAATTGGAATCGGGTGGTTTTTTATAATATGCTGCATGAATGTTATATTTTCTAAATCTTGCGTGATCCCTGTAGCATAATAAATATAATCGACATTTGATAATGTGATCTCATTATCTATATTTTCTTGTAGTTTAACCTCCCAAGAACTTCCATTCCATGATTTTTCCTTAATTGTAGTGTGTTGTAAGATTTTTAATTTCCCCTGTTTTGCAAGCTTATTAATTAACCTATAGTACTCAGGGTTCACCGAGCCTCCTTCTCTAGCTTCATTAATCATTTGTATACGTTCTTCATCGGTGTCTCTAATATAAAATGCCGATTTCTTTACATTTTTATACTTAGTTACCCAATCAAGATGGAAATCAAAATGCTTAACTTTGATTCTACCTCTAAAAAGCAAATAAATGTTTTTAACACCTTTATTTGCTAGAACGCTGGCAATTTGTGCTGAGGTTAAACCTCCACCTACCACAACCACCGAGCCTCCTCCTCTTTTTGCTTTCATTATTAGATTTTTATCAGGAAATTCTACTTTACGCTCAAAGATATGAGTTGTATGACAAGACCTCGATAAGTCCTCCTCTTGATAATTAATTCTACCCTTATGTCCAGATGCAACCACACAATATTTGCAGCCATAAACTTTTCCGCGTGAGGTGGTTATAATGAACCCTTTTTCAAAATTACCAGTTTCTTCTATTACAATATCAGTGTATACAATACAGGTAACAGTATCTTTGACTACAATATCATGTAACTTGTATTTTTCGATTATATCAAGACAAAAATCTTTGAAAAGTCCGGTTGATGGACGGTAATAATCTCGCCAATCTCTCATGTTAACATCAATAATCCCAGATTTGTTATGAGTTATGTCATTTGGTACAGGAACCTTACTATATTTTTTCTTAGACAGTTTCTTATGTTGATGCTTAGAATATTCTTTCCCAATAACATTTTTAATTTCAAATAAGTCTTTTGGATTATCTCTCTTATTGAGATAAGCATAATTATACATTCCATCAATATTTACCGGATCGGGATGGAAAAACATGGGTGATCTAAGAAATGGAATTTGACAAGAGTCAAATTGATTATTCCATTGCCCCATAAAATTATCTGATATAGAGTCAATTACCTTAATATCTTCGGGTGAGATATTTTGCTGGTTATAACATTTGTCTTTCGGCAATTTTTTGAACTTGGTATGCGATGAAACATTTCTATTAATTAAGTTAACTTTGTTTCCCCTCTTCTTGAGCCAGTGGAATCGTTGATGTTCATCTTCAGTATAAATTGAACCTGGACATCTTTCACACAATCTTGAAGCAACAGCCAAAGAGCAAGGACCTCCGCCAACAATAACAACTTCAAAGAAGTTTTCTTCTAGAATCCGATATTCTTTATTCTCCATGATGTTTTTGCAGATAATTGATGCAAAATCTAAATTGTCGCACTTTTTATACTCTCAGATAACTACAAGGGTCCGGGGTGAAATTTAACTACAAAGGTTATCACGCATAGATATACGTAGATAATTACCTGATATTTTAATACAGCCTAATCATAATTTCAATTAAACTATATACTCGATGGAAAGGAAACTAGTTTAATCCCTGAGAAAATCCTTCTATAATTGCGAGTAAACCAACAGCACCAGGATCAGGAATAGCACCTTCATCACTCTTGAATTCATCATCGTTAACATAACTGGATCTACCGAATTTGGCTTGTAATTCCTTTGTTGATTCACAACCCTTTGCTGCAGCTTCAATAGCAGCTTTGAGATCTGCCTTTTCATACAAACTATCCACAAATGGTTGCAAAGTATCAACTAAAGTTCTTCCTCCAATTCTAGCCTTTGTGTACTTGAACAAACCATCATACAAAGCCTTGTGTAATACTTCACCTAAGGTCTTAGTATTAAGCTGCTCAATTTTCTTTAATTCATTTTCAAAAGCAGTTAAGAAAATCGAATAAATACCACCCGAAGTACCACCCATACTATCTTCGACTAATTCCGTAATGACAGATATGGTGGCAACGGGATCTGAAAGATTTTCTTTGAATTGTTTATTAGACTCCAAATATGATAAAATAGCATTAGCACCATTTACTAATGTTTCTCCACAATCACCATCACCAACAAGAGTGTCATAATGTGTGATCTTAGGTTCAGCTTCAGTTAATTTATTCAAAGCAGATTTCAACGCTTTTTCAAACTGATTAGGATCCATTCTTAATTTGGATTTTACTACTGACATCTCTTTCATTGGAGAATCAACATATTCAGTATCTTTATCCCATTCCAGGCTGTGGAAAGATTTTGGTCCCCAACCAGGGGCATTTGTTTCTGCATCAAGGAATTGTAAAACTTCATCAATAGAATATCTAGTACTTGATTTAGCAATATTAGATAAATTCAACAAAGTGACTGAAAAACCTGGGGCATTCAACGAGGTAACAAAGTCGCTAACAAGTACTCTCTTAGGTTTCTTAGCCAATGGACATTTCAGTACAACATGATGAGTTATAGCATTCAATTCCAAAGTTGAAGTACCTCCGATATTGTTCACAATCAAGACATATTCATCATTCTTTGTATCAAAATCGACATAATTACGTTCTTTGTCATCTTTGGACAATAACCTCTCATAAAGAGTATTTACCAATTCATCAACGCTTGGAATAGGATCAATTTTGATACCAGGCTCATTATGGATACCTAATCCTAATTCTGCTTCATTACTACCAGTAAATTCGATTTCTTCTGCATTCTTACCTGGGACTGAGGTACGATCCAACGAAGCTCCAATTGTAACAAGGTTTTCATTTACAGTTTTTCCTAGAGTATATACATCATTTAAAGAACTATTCTTATAATTGGATGCAGCACCTAAGATTTTGTGAATAATTGCAGTTCCTGCCAAACCTCTTCTTCCAACCATAGCATTTTGAGTTCTTCCAATTGCAACATCATCACTAACAGGCAAAATTTCCACATTATAACCTTCACTTTTAGCTCTTTCAGCTACAAGTCCGAAATGAAGAACGTCACCTGTGTAATTTTTAACAATGATAACTGTACCCTTCTCCTTATTAGATTTAGTTTTTACAGCAGCCATAATTTGCTTCGTAGATGGAGAGGCAAAAATAGCACCACTCACTGCGGCATCTAACAAATTATCACCAACAAATCCTCCATGTAATGGTTCATGTCCAGCACCTCCTCCACTGATTAATGTTACTTTCTTGGATGTGTCTGAGTTAGGATTGAATACAACTTTTTCACTTGGAATTAACTTAATTGAAGGGTTGCTGTGTACCAATCCCTTCAAATTAGACAAAACGATGTCTTCATTCTTGTTATATTTCCAATGCTTAGCCAATGTCATAATTTTAATTAATAAAGAAGAAAAATATTGGTAAACTATGGATAGAATTAGATTAAATATAGTTCTTAGCAATTATATAACTTTCACAAATCGTGTCAGCTGACTCTCTGTCGCTATTTATTTGCTATTTAGGCTACGTTAACCGCACACCCGCCACTAAAACTTTTTGTAGCATATCGGTTAAATTTTCACTTTATGTTTAAGCGAACAGGATTTAGCGTATGGTCCACTTCCAAATAAAGACAAGACTCTGTTTCTCTAATTTTGGATTCAGTAGTAGCTAGCGCTATATACGTTATAGATTATATATAGCTGGGTCAAGTTTGTGTATTTTTGTTCTAATCTCCGAAGTTATAATTTGTTAAGCAAAATGATAATGCATAATGTACTAATTTTAAAGCGTTGTCGTTAACTTCCTAATCCTTGCTCGTTGATTGGATTAACACTTAAAATCATCCCATAATATATTTCTCTTTACCCTTTCAGTCTTAGTTCCAACAATCTTCAAGCATACTCCAGGAAAAAAAAAGATATTACAATTATTACTTGACCACTTCTTTTTCTACAGTAATTGAACAGATTAAAGTAATATAAAGTCAGGATATCACTATTAGAATTATTCTAGAGGAATTGAAGATTGATAATTTGGAAACCAGTACTACTTACATAAGGTCCTCATTATATAATAAGAATCAAGATGAACTTGTCAATTTTTAAATATATAATGGAAAAAACGGAGCCAAGGTTTGTAATTAGTACAGCCATTTAAAATGGTGAATGGCTTCGTTTATATTAATTCTTTATCTAGACAAAATTTAGAATTCTAATAGTTAAAATTAAGAGTGCATTTAACCAGAGTAAAAATATTTCATATCACAATATGATCATTTTCTATACTTCGGAAGAATGCAATTACTTATTATAATCAATTGTACAAGAACATGGTTTCTTGAGTAGTATAGAAAGCGAGTATGCCACAAAAAGAAGTTTGATAGAGGCAAAGAAATATATTGCACAAAAACAACTCATGGCCTGCATATATCACCTCAAAATTGGATAATATGAATATCAAAATAGCTTAAACAAACCATTTACATCACGAAGAGACCATGGAAGGGTGGAGTGAAGTATGTATCTCCAACATGAGGCTGGCCAATTGAACATTTTACTAATATTATTTTAGGTATCCCGGATTGCAACATCTGGTAGATTGAATCCAAATAATCAGGTTGAACAACCCTCCGTGACATCTTTACTATTTGACGATACACAAAATATTATATGGTGTGGAGATTCAGCGGGGTATACAAGATCATTTACACCAAATGGAACTGGAATGGGGTTTGAACCTCAACTGATTTTCCCTTATACTAAGTTCAAATCCACATTAGATAGTCCAGTGATACAATACTTAAACCATCGAGATGGGCTACTTACTTTACTGCAAAATAGCATTAGCTTTAATAATAATAGAGGGTTGAATAAATTTAGCCTTACCAGCGAGTCTTTTGAAGATGGCTCGAAATTTAAAGATTTGACTTGTATGACTATTAATTGTAACATAAGTTATGATGTTGTCATTGGAGGTAATTGCACATTACTGAAATTGGATATCAATAGACCAAATTTTCTTACCTCATTTAAACATGCTGGTAATATATCGTTAATTAAGCATTCATCGAAATTTTTAACTTTAGGCAGGTCCAACGGTTCGGTTGAATTATTTGATCCCGTTAGTAATCAATCAATTAAAACATTTAATGGTCATAATGGTATCTTAACAGATTTGGATGTTGAAGGCAATTACGTGGCAACTTGTGGTTGTTCTGTTCGCCAGAGAAGATTTGGGGGAGCAAATGACTTTATGGTCGATCCGTTAGTTAACATATATGATATAAGAATGATGAGGCCATTGGCCCCTGTATCATTTTCTGTTGGTGCTTCATTTGCAAGATTTCACCCTAAGTTGCCTAATATTATTCTTATTGCTTCAAATTCGGGCCAATTGCAGTTTGTGGATATGTATGATCAACTGAAGATATATCTTTATCAAGCAGATATATCACTACCAAAATCAATGTCCAATGGGATGAAGCAGCCAAATTCTTACATGTCGAATTTAGAATTCAGTAAGAATGGAGAATTTTTTGCTTTTAGTGACAGCCTTTCTAATGTCCATTTATGGTCAATAAATTCTTCAAGTAGAGATTTTGTGAGTTTTCCAGCGCCATTAGAGCAGCCAGATATAGCAGCTCCAACTCCACCAGTGGCGATAGGAGTAGATGACGTTGTTCCTCTTTCTGCAATAGGAATGCCATACTATAAAGATTTGTTACTTTCAAATTATGCTTCTGATTTAACGTTTGACAAAGAACTAGCAAAAGTTCCAGTTCCTCTAGATACAGATCTACTTAATGAAGGTAAAGGCAAGGTAATTCCATACGATAAGATCAAATATGGACCCCGTAATGTTGTGAACAAATACCAATCTTTGAGAGAGATGAAGAATAATTCTGCTGTTATACCTAAATTTATAAGTGAAAGAGACAATCAAGAGAAAACTGCAGAAGTGTTAATGAGCGAAATGAGTGACAGTGATAGTATCTTCCAATATAAGACTATTAACCTGGGTACCAAATCGGCAAGCACGTGTAAAATCCCTAATTGTTATTCTAAGATAAAAATACAATACTCAAAGTTTGGTGTGGAAGATTTTGATTTCAGTTACTATAATAGATCTCAGGGAGAATATTGTGGATTGGAAAATCATGTTGATAATTCTTACATCAATTCTTTGATACAATTATACAGGTTCAGTCCGATATTTTATAATTCAATTACCAGTAAGTTATTACATGAATGGTTACCGAATGATATGGATGTCATCTTACAGAATCCCCAAGGATCATCTATACTCAATGAGCTTGGTTATTTGTTTGATATGATGTATAAGGCAAAGAGCCGTAATGTTAAAATATCGAATTTCTCTCAAGCTTTATCTGAAAATAAGATTGCTCTACAAGAGAATCTTCTTAATCATGATGACGGAAAGAATTTACGATCTGATCAGTTAAGGAACTTAATTACAAGGTTCAATAAGTTTCTTATTAACCAATTAAATCAAGACCTCTATAACCAATTTGGGGATTTATCCTTACAAGATAATTTGTCCATTCAATTTGAGATCGAAGTAAGTAGCAATTCCTGCCAGTTGTATGATAAGCAACTTGGCTCGCAGATGATGATAGATTTGATAACTCCTCCACCAAATTCTTTAAACAAATTAAGTATATTGGTAAATCCTCATAATCTGACCACGCCAACAATTACAAAGAAAAACTATACATTGTTAACATATTTGGAATATTCTTTGAACCAATATAAAACCATACCATGTCAACAACATCAATATATGCATAATTTGGAAATTAGGACTACGGTTACCAAATTGCCTCCGTTATTGGCTATAAATATTGCTTTTTCAGATCAAGAGATGAGTATATTGAACAATTTAAAGAAATGGCTTGTCCCAGAATTTTACTCCACAACAGGTAATAATAATAAAATTCACCTTAAACCAGTTGTAACACAAGCTCATCAAGATATCACAAAGTATGACTTATTAGGTTATGTTTGTGAAATATCAAGAGAAACTGAGTCATTAGCTGGATCTCATAATTTAATATCTTATGTCAAGATTCAAGGTGTATGGTACTTGTTTAACGATTTCATGGTCATGCCTATCCCTGAAAGTGAAGTGTTTAATTTATCAAGTCCTTGGAAGAAACCAACTATTCTTTTATATCAAAATGCTGACGATCCAAGAAACAGGAATTTCGAGTATTTTGATCAAAGAATATTTAAGAATCTACCAGGCCTTAATGATTCTATTTTATATAGAGATCATTTTTCATGCGCCATCAGAGAAACGCATAAGAAGGAATATACTCTTTTAACGAGGGAGGAAGCACCTAGTATGGGATCTTTATACGCAATTGATGCCGAGTTTGTTTCATTAAAGCCAGAAAGAATAGAAATTTCGTATACAGGAGCTAAGAGTATGATTGATCCAAAAATCCTATCACTAGCCAGAATTTCTGTTCTCCGTGGTGATAATGGGCCAAAACAAGGGGTCCCTTGTATTGATGATTATATCTTGCACACGAAGCCAATTCATGATTATTTAACCAGCTTCTCGGGAATTGAGCCTGGAGATCTAGACCCCACTAAATCTAGCCATAATTTGGTTACTCTTCAAACAGCTTACAGGAAATTATGGTTGCTTCTTAATATGGGTGTTATATTTGTGGGACATGGTTTGCAGAACGATTTCAGAACGATTAATTTACAAGTACCATCACAGCAAATAAGGGATACTGCTGAATTCTTTTACTTGAGTGACTTTAAGAGGAAATTGAGTTTGAAGTTTTTAGCATATGTATTGCTTCGGGAAAATGTTCAAACTGGTAATCACGATTCAATTGAGGATGCTAATACTGCTTTGCTCTTATATAAAAAATACTTAGAGTTAAATGCCGTTGGTGAGTTTGAAGGAGCATTGAATAGGATTTATATGGAAGGTCAGCAGTTAAGGTTTAGAGTTCCTGAAAAGTAATTATAGTTTAATAGACGATTATATATCTAATTTTTGTATCAATTTGAACCTTCCTCTTAGTAGATAACGAATTATTAGCTTAAGTGACTCCAGATCAGTGGAAAATATACAAATTATGATCATTCTAAAGTAGTTACAATCAAGTTATTTCTTTATCAATTATTTTATTAAATACAAACCCTATTAATCTAAATTAAATACTATACAAAAATTTTTCCTATTATTATATTATGTTTATAATAAGACAGCGGCTAAACCAGCAAGACCGACAGCACCAATCATAACCTTTGGAGAAGAACCTTCACCAGCGTAAGTGGATACAGCGGCAACAGCGGAAGAGTTTTGAGAGTTGTAGACTGAGGTGAAAGTACTTTGAGAAGTAACAGTAGCTTCAACACCAGTGGTAGCTTGAACAGTTGGGGTGACGGTAACATCAACGTAAACGTTGGAACCAGAAGAAGCTTCAGCGGCTTCAGATGCGACTGGGGCGACGGCGGCTGGGGCAGCGGAAGAAGCTGGAGCGGCTGGAGCAGCGGCGGCGGCAGAAGAAGCTGGAGCGGCTGGAGCAGCTGGAGCAGCAGAGGAGACTGGAGCAGCTGGAGCAGCTGGAGCAGCAGAGGAGACTGGAGCAGCTGGAGCAGCTGGAGCTTCAGTAGAAACAGCAGCCTTGGTATGTTCAGTTAATGGACAGACAGTAGTGTAGACAGTTTCAATACCGTTAACAGTAGTAGTAACAACAGTGTGGGAAGTGGTTTCAACAGTGGCGGTACAAGCGTGTTCTGAACATGAAGTGATGGTAACATCTGTGGTACTTAATTGAGTTTGAGTTTCAACATCGTAGATAACAGATTGAGAAGATTCAGCGGAAGCGACAGCTAATAAAGTGGCTAAGGATAAGGTCTTGAATTGCATTGTAATTGTATAAGTATGTGAATGAGTGAATGCTAGTTGGAATTCTTTGATAGAATGAAGCGAATGATAATGATATAAAAAATGTGTTCTAGAGAGGAACTTTGACCATGTATTTATACAATATCTCTAGACTTGGTTGTTCACTAGCTACACGGTTTTTTTCTATCAGGACACCAATTTTCAAGCCTTGCAATACATCCTACGCGTAAGTCTATCAGAGAACGATGGCGTTTCCATTATCCAACCGCCATCATAGCCAAACTTTGACCCCCCTTCAAACTTCTCCAGGTCCGTGACTCGTATGACATATTTTGATCTGAATCGTGATTATTTACTAATAAACATATCGTTTATATAAATATTTGCGAATTTTTCAAAACATAAACACGCGGTAATTGATAAACAACGCGTTTTTCTATTAACGCGAAAGATGCGATGAGCCTGAAGGTGTCACAGTGTTAAACCTGGACCTCATCGAACAAAGAATCTAGGCCAAACACAAAACGCGACATTATCTTTCACAATAGAAGGAAATGAAATATAAGGAAATGTAACTAATATGCAACTTAATATTATAATGCTATTTAATATACACAACGCGTACTTTGATACCGTGACATGAATAATAGTTTGAAACACTTGAAAATTTTAATTAAGCATAAGATTCATTTCCCAATCCTCAATAACACTAACCCAATCATCTCTATCTTCGTTCATGCGCTTTCTTCGCCATACTTCCAACATGATTTGACGAGCCCCCCAGTAACTACCTAAGTACTGAGCGATATCGGCACCCCACTTTTTGAAACCCATTTGAAGATCGAGTGTGATGGCTTCGCACCCAGCAATGAATCCTTGCCAAAATAATGGAATCATCGAAGCTTCACCGTTAGCTATAAGCTTTTGGATTGAATTTAAATGATAAAGTGTTTTCTCAACACGATTTTGTAACAGCGAAGCCGGAGTCTCCTTTATGAGCCTGTTAAAATAAATAGTTAAGGCATGATAAAATGAGAGAATATGATGGTAACTTGCCTCATGGTTCTTTGATAAGAACTTCCTATTATTCTCTGCCTCTTCATCTAATTCAATGCTCGAGGGGTCACTGATATCTTCTCCTTCATAGAGCTTCCAATCCAATTTCCAGTTTTGTAATTGACCATCTAGATCAGTGACACGAGAAACAAAATCCTTTGGTAGAGATTGGAAGACTTTTTGATGATAAATTTTTATTCTTAATAATTGGACTGTTTGACTGAAAAGTAGAATTAACGAATTTGATAATCCATATAATGCATCAGTTGCAAAATTTTCGTCATATTTCCTAGTATTGATTAACTTTTTGTTGACGAATTGTAAAGTGGTGTTCTTTAATCTCTGATTATTTGACTCAGTATCCACTATAAAATCTATTCTACCTTTGGAGGAATGGCTCATCTTGCGTGTAGTAAGGAATTTATCACCATTTACGTCATATTCATTATCAATTGATCTATCATAGTCCTCTTTGATGCTAGACACATTTAGACATGTTGAATCTTGAATTAATTTCAATGACAGAAAGATTCTATGAAGAATTCTAGCCTTGGAAGAAAGACTCTTCTTGTTCATCATTTTGGTGGTAATAACTCTTCCACACCATTTAATATATATATTTGTATCTTGCATGGTACCCCAAACTAAATCAACACTAATCATCGACATCACAGCACATAAAACGTCCTTATATTTCTCATTAGCGACACAATGTTCTACACCAGCTTGAGCATCTTTCTTAGAACCCAATAATTTCTTGACAAACAAACTAGCCTGGTTTCTTAGACGAATTCCTAAATTCAAGTAATATTTCATGGAATCGGAATTCTTTGGGAATTTTGATTGTAAATTAAATGCTGATACTGCTAATAATGCATTTAATAGAGCATTCTTCGCAGTAGAAGTCCGTCCTAATGCCAGTAGCTCTCCAATGGCCATCAATGCTCTAGGGAAATAAATAGTTTTCCAGGGGTTTTCTGTTAATGGTATTACCGTCATTAAATCCGCTACTTCAGTAATATAATAGTTTAAGAGATATCTAGTTAATGGTTGAACTTGTAAAGCAGTCGTTGGTAATCCCACAGAAGAATTGTTTAGTTTTGGGACAGAAAGATCAAAGCCTAGTTTAGGCTGCAATGGATTCTGAACTATTGTCATGATTGAAGGAGGCATCTCAGTCCTGTTAGAATTGTCACCTTCAACAATATCAGTAGATTCATCATCTTGGTTATTCACGGAGGCATGTAGATGTATTTCCAAATCTTCGTTCTTCTTATATGGATTGTTGTAGAAATAATTATTATAATTAGAATAAAATAAATGCTGGTTCGTGGGGTCAATCAAAGTATTACTACCGTCATCTTCATTTAATAAATTGGACATAGACAAATTACTGGTCGCTTGAGGTGTACTGTTTGATGATAATCCAGGATTATCTAGATGGCTCATGTTATTATTACCTCTATGAAAGACAACATTCAAGATATCATTCTGATAATTGTAATTACCACCATGATTATTCAAAGAAGGGGTTCCTGTACCAGACCTTGTTAGAATATTATTAGTTGACATGAAATCAAAGAATTGTGAATCACCATTAAGAGCTGCTGCAGTCAATAAGGCATCATCTCTTAATTCATTCGAAAGCCATAAGTCATGTGAGGCAACTGGATTAGATTGTGTATCACTGGCTTGAAGTTCTTTCTGAGAAATAGGATTAGAATCAGAATATGTATTTGTTTTCAATTTCTTCTGCTTTTGAACCAGTTCTTTTGGCTTCCTTTTTCTAGTTCCATTAAACACACCAAATGGCCCGAGAAGCTTAGTGTTTCCTTCAATACTTACTAAACTATCGTTTCCTGAATTGTGAAGTATCCCTAAATCTCTATCCATATCCTCATAACTATCATATGGCTTGCAATTCTTCTTGGCATCCCATACTACAAATCCAACATGACGTCTTTGGAAGAATTCACCTTCACCTTCAATGCCTTGTTTGTTGATCTGTTGAAATACAACTTGTGAAGAAATAGAGCCCCCCGCTTTTGACTTGAATTCAATTGGTAGCGACCATCTAAGCTTGATGTCATATCCAGCACAGATCAGCCCAGATTTAGCACAGTTCTTACAAAAGGGCTTATGTAGATCGCACCTTATTTTTCTAGAACGACATGTAAAACATCCAGTAAACGTTTTTGATCTTTTGTTTTTAGACACCGAGGTATTGGTTATATTTTCTGTTTCTTTCTTATCATGCTCCTTGGTTTCATAATCGTTCTTACTCTGAGAATCTACCTTGTCTATAATTTCCACATTTTCCATTCTCGATATACAGTTTTCTGTATTTTCACTATTTGATCATAAATTTAGTTTTCTCCTTTATGATTTACAATTTGAATTACCAAACCTATAAGGTAATTGCTCTAGACAAATATTCTGAATGAAGTAACTAGCTTCCTGATGTGTATCCTTCTCAAGAGAAATTAAAATAGTGACCTCTAAATGGATACTCAGGCCGAGATTTAGATGATTATGTAATACACGAACAATCCTAAAAGAGTTAAAACCGTACGATTTTAGTTGAACTACTAGTCCTATTACGCAAATGATGTCTATGTGAACTACGAAGATTTAAGATAATGCAATTGAAACACACTTTAAGTCGTAGATTACTACATACTGGAAGAAATAAATATTTGATCATTTTTGAGTTTTTTTGTACAAATTACAACTCAATTTAACATTAGGCTTGGAAATTTTAATAGACAAATAGCATATTCAATATATATAGATATATTGTTTAAGGGACAATAAATGTAAGAAATTATTTATCATTTTTTATACTGGTATAACCTATATAATAATATTTCTGCCTAGGTTGCCTCGAAGGATTTTGCATTATTTAGAAGTTTGAAATTCAGCCAAAAAAGAATTCGCCAAAAGTTAAGTTCATAAATCTGTGTCAAAAATAAATAAATTGAATTAAATAAAAAAATTCAAGTGGAAAAGATTTACCTTTGTAATTGTAGAAATGTCTCCTACAACTATGAAAGTAGTTCTAAATCCAATATTTTACCAATATACTAATATTAAATATTTTTAATAAAACATGAGACGTATTACCTATTGCTTCTATCTAATTTTAATGAAAAGTAGCATTAAAATGCAACAAAACTCTTGGGAACAAGTAATTCGAAATTCGAGGTCAAACCATATAAATTGTTTTAAAATACACACTGATATAGTTGGCTGTAAAATTGTCCCAAATGTAGAATTATTTAAGTACGACTTATTTTTTAGACAAGCGGCTAAGGAGAGAAATTATGTTCATTTTTGCCGCTTCAAGAACTGTTTCATAAAACATGCGCGCTTAACAACCCTCTTTTTGGAATGTGGGGTTCAATAATTACAACATAGATGCCATCAAAAACCTACTCCATTAAAAATATATTATCTATATAATAGTAGATATTCCGAAAATCTAAAGATGTAGTTCACTAGTATAAGTCTTATTTGAAATAAAAGTGATAATGCAAGAATATCTTGGATGCAGAGGAAGTAAGCTACACATGCTTGTGGCTGGAGTCGCTAGTATTTCATTTATGTTGTTTGGTTATGATCAAGGTGTTATGAGTTCGTTATTAACGCTACCTACATTTCTTGATACCTTTCCTGAAATTGATGCCGTACACGATAAATCTAAATCTACTTTTCAGGGTTTTGTCGTTGCTATCTATGAGTTAGGATGTATGGCAGGTGCTTGTTTTGCAATGTTTTATGGTGATTATTTTGGTAGAAGAAAGATGATATGGTGTGGTGCAGTAATTATGATGATAGGTGCAATCTTGCAATGTTCAGCTTTTGGGTTGCCTCAATTTATCGTTGGTAGAGTCATAACAGGAATTGGTAATGGCTTTCAAACAGCGACTGTACCAATGTGGTTATCTGAATGTGCAAGACCAGAATCAAGAGGATCCTTAAATATGATTAGTGCTGCTTTAAACATATTTGGCGTCGCTTTGTCATATTGGATTGATTTTGGTTTCTACTTTGTTTCTAATAGTGCCAACTGGAGATTTCCAATTGCATTTCAAATCACATTTGCTGTCTTCATGATATCAGTTATACTTCTTATGCCGGAGTCGCCTCGGTGGTTGGTCAAAAGAGGTCGGATTGAAGAAGCAAAACAGGTTTTTGCTGCATTAGAAGATCTTGATGTAAATCATCATGATATTTTAACCAAAGTTAAAGAAGTTGAAATAGCAGCACATAAATTTAGTGGTAGTTTCAGTATTAAAAAGCTATGTTCGTTTGGCCCTACCAAAGATTTCCATAGAGCAATGTTGGCTTGTTTTACTCAAATAATGCAACAGATTTGCGGTATAAATCTTATTACTTACTATGCTGGTACAATATTTGAGGATTACTTACATATGAAACCAATCCCATCTAGGATTCTAGCTGCATGTAATGGAACTGAATACTTTTTTGCTGCTTGTTTATCATATTTTGTTATTGAGAGGGTAGGAAGAAGAAATCTTATGTTATATTGCGCTATTGGTCAGGCTCTTACGATGGCAATTCTATGTGGGTCTGGTTGGGCAGCCAACGCTCATAATGACACTGGTGCAGCAATAGCGGCTGCAGTATTCTTATTTGTGTTTAATACTTTTTTTGGAATTGGGTGGTTAGGTGTGCCTTGGCTTTATCCAGCAGAAATAGCACCATTGGAAATAAGGGCCACGGTTAATGGATTGTCGACTATATGTAATTGGTCTTTTACGTTCTTAATTGTAATGATAACACCAATTTGCTTTGCCCATATTGGTGCATACACTTACGCAATTTTTGCTGGAGTTAATTTTCTAATGGTTCCTGCAGTCTATATATTCTATCCCGAAACAGCTGGTAAATCACTAGAAGAGGTTGACAGAATATTTGAATTATCCAATCCCAAGACGCCTTGGGACGTTGTACGTATTGCTAATATATATGTCCCTGAAAAGCCCTCATTAATTGAGTTAACAGAAAAAGTTGAATTTAGTACCAAAGAGTATGTATAGTTTTGATTCTCATTCATACCAATACAAATATTATAACTTTTTTTATCATGATTCTTTATTAATGTCTATATTGAAACAGGTATATCACCAGTGAAAAGTAATATCTAATTACCACTAGCAGATAACATTATATTCCTGCTTATTTCCAGACAAGATCTGCTAAATATATGTACTGTATAACAACGATGCAGCTCATCCCTATGTATAATGATCTATAATACATGGCACGTTTAATTTTAGCTATACTTTAATATGGTAAATCAAAAAATAAACTACTCTCTTACATATACACCTTTATATTCTTTAATTTATTGTTAATTCATGTCTTAAAACAAACACTTTTATACTGAAGACTAACCATGTTGCCCATATGAGATGGGCAATATACATGTTACTAACCAGTATAATTTAAATTTAATATAATTTTATATATATTAAGAATAGCTTTCTCCTAATAAATTGCAGTAATATTTTAATTACATAAATATGAATTGTTAGTGGTCTTGAACAAGAAAATCGGGGTGAGATTAACTCCTGCGTAGTAGCCACTTATCAGAAATTATATTGTTGCAAAAAATAAATCGTCTATGGAAGTTACACAAACACTGGTATGGTCTTTATGATTTTCTACCATGGTAAATAACACTGTTCATATTGTAGTTATGACATCTCATTGTATACAGATTTCTTTGTCGATTCCATTCAAAAAATCTATCATATTATTCTTTAACATTCTATTTATGGAAAACCATCATTTCGCCAATTCTATAGATTTTTAGATCTTTAAATAGATAATTAGTATTTTTGTGAATCACTTTTATAAGTAATTTTTAACTTACTAGCAATATGATGTCCATACTTTAGGCGCTTTTAATAGTAAATTGTGGGTTCTTGAGGAGCTTAAGACTTTTGATGTGGAATTACAAACCGGTAAAAGTAACTACGGTCTAGGAAAAGTATCAAAGAGAATGCATTTAGTGAACTTTAAAAAAAATATTACATACATCCTTAATCATTATATGCAA
Organism: Schwanniomyces polymorphus var. africanus; assembly: GCA_030563145.1. Lineage (NCBI taxonomy): Eukaryota > Fungi > Ascomycota > Pichiomycetes > Serinales > Debaryomycetaceae > Schwanniomyces > Schwanniomyces polymorphus. Next base: position 26,335 of record JAKUBG010000013.1, read on the forward strand.
ATCAAACTGCACACCAACCGCCATCAATTATAAGATCAGCAGCAGTAGTGTACGTACTGGCATCAGAGGCAAAATATACAAAAGCTCCTACAAGCTCTCTTGGTAATCCTTCTCTTGCCATAGGGACTGTAGACCACCAGCGTAATCTAGTAGAAGTTGGCAAGTGGTCATTTATACCAGAATTAATATAACCTGGACTAACACTGTTCACCCTAGCAAATTCAACAAACTCAACAGCTAAAGACTTGGCTAAGTGAATGACAGAGGCCTTGGAAGCATTATATGCTGCTTGATGAACAGGTGTATTAATGATATGGCCAGACATTGAACCGGTAATAATCAAAGATCCCTTCTTTCCATCCTTCTTTTTTGCAAATACTTTTCCTACGTTTTTGCAACAATAGTACACCCCATTCAAGTTAATGTCCATAACTCTAAGCCAATTTTTATCGTCAGCATTTTGCTCATTGAGAATAGTACCAACGGGGATATTTATACCGGCATTTGCTACAAAGATATCAATATCTCCAAAATCCTCAACAATCTTATTGACTGTTCTCTCAACATCAGCTGAGATTGTAACATCACAAACATAACTTAAGACTCTCACTCCATATAAATTTGCAAGTTTTTCAGCTATGGCTTTTGTGTCTGCAATATCCCACATAGCAATATCAGCACCCTGTTGTGCATATGCTTCACACACAGCCAATCCAATACCTTGGCCCCCACCAGTGACAACAGCTACTTTACTCTTTAAGCTGAAAAGATCACAGACAAAAGGCGCCAACTGTGGATCCTCTGCTGGTAATGTCCTATCAGTATCTAACAAATAATGAGTATTTGATACGTTAGTTGCAAACTTAGTCATATTATTACAATATTTTAATAAAAACTTTACATTTCATTCTAGTTGGCAACTCTCTCTATAAATAAAGATAAAAAACCCTCTTAGTCTACTAGGCGGCTATTATTTCCCAAATGAGGTTATCATAATTCTTAAAAGAAATTTATCTCTTTTGTAGCGACGCGCCTAATAGTGTGCCTTTGACATATTACTTAAACTGGGTAGTTTTGCCGCAAACCAACTTTGGTGGAGTTGGTGGAGATTCACAAACATTGGCAACCAAAAGGTACATTAAAGGAATTCAATAACTACTTAAGGAGAACGGATCCAAATAAAAATGTTTGCTGTAGTATCACAACGCTCAGTTCAATACGATTCAGATGAGTAATATTCACGATTTATCTTTGAAAACGATAAGAGCTTTAATTTCCGATCTTGTACAACAATTTAATGGAGGTCATCCAGGTGGTGCTATGGGAATGGCAGCAATTGGCATTGCTCTTTGGAAATATTGCTTAAAATACAATCCAAAAAATGCTGAATGGTTTAATAGAGACAGGTTTGTTTTATCCAATGGTCACACATGTCTCTTTCAATATGTCTTCTTACATTTAGCTGGGTATGATAGCTTTACTATGGAACAATTAAAGAAATATCACTCGAACGAAGTTTCCCAATGTGCTGGTCATCCTGAGATTGAATTTGAAGGAATTGAAGTAACTACGGGTCCTTTAGGACAAGGAATTGCTAATGCGGTAGGAATGGCGATAGCTTCCAAGAACTTAGCTGCCACATATAATAAGTCAGATCTTGATCTAATTGATAATCACATTTTTTGTATGGTTGGTGACGCATGTCTTCAAGAAGGTGTTGGTTTAGAAGCAATCTCTTTGGCTGGTCATTTGGGATTAGACAACTTGATTGTTCTTTATGATAACAACCAAATTACTTGTGATGGTTCTGTTGATATTACAAATTCTGAAGATATTAATAGAAAATTCGAAGCACAAAACTGGCATGTATTGGATGTAGATGATGGTTGTTTTGATATCTTGGGGATTAAAAGATCTATCGAAGAAGCTAAAAAGATATCTGGTAAGCCAGTCTTAATAAATATTAGAACAGTTATTGGTATAGGTTCAAATGTGGAAAATAATGCCAAGGCACATGGTGCTGCTTATGGAATCGAAGAGACCAAGAGAATTAAAAAGGTTAACGGATTTGATCCTGAAAAGTTTGTAGAAGTTTCCGATAAGGTATATGATTTTTTTAGATTGGGAAATGAAGGAAGTGTTGAAAGAGGTATGAACTTTGAAAGAGAATGGAATAAAAGACTTCAAATCTATAAGGAAAAATATCCTGAATTATACGAAGAAGTAATTACAAGGATTAATGGTAAGTTGCCTTCCGGTTGGAAATCCTCTTTACCAGAAGAAATCTCTGGTGAAAATGCCTCTAGGAAATCCTCTGGTTTGACAATTACACCGCTTGCTGCTAAATACCCTCAATTTTTTGTTGGTACCGCAGATTTATCACCTTCGGTTAATCTTTTATGGCCAAATAAGATAGATTTCCAAAATCCTAATGTTGAGGTTTCTTGTGGAATTAATGGAAACTATAGTGGAAGATATTTACATTATGGTATTAGAGAACATGCGATGTGTGCAATTACGAATGGAATTGCAGCTTACAGCAAGGGAACTTTCGTACCAATCTCATCTTCATTTTTCATGTTCTATTTGTATTCTGCTCCAGCAGTAAGGATGTCTGCTTTGCTGCACCTTCAAACTATCCATGTTGCTACACATGATTCAATTGGGACTGGTGAAGACGGTCCAACCCACCAACCTATCGCTCTAGCTTCATTTTATAGATCTCTTCCCAATACTCTATACATGAGACCAGCGGACAATAATGAAGTTATTGGGGCTTGGGAGTTGGCTATTGAATTCAGAAATGGTCCTTCAATTTTGTCACTCTCTAGACAGAATCTTAAACAATGGGACGGTATGACTGATAAAGCAAAGGTTAAATATGGTGCTTATATCACTAAAGATTTCGAGGAATTAGATGCTCCAAAAATTCAAATAATTGCTGTTGGTCCTGAATCTGAATTTGCATACTCTGCTGCAGACATATTACGTAACTCTGGTATCAACGTGAAAACTATTTCTTTTCCATGTAACTTTTTATTTGAGAAGCAAAGTAAAGAATATAGAAGATCAGTTATAGATCCTCGGATTACCACAATTGTAATCGAGGCTTTTGCTGCAAATGGATGGGAAAGATATGCGAACGCAGGATTCCATATGGATTCCTTTGGTATCTCATTGCCAGGAAAGCATGCTTATAAGCACTTTGGTTTCGATGGAAAGAACATTGCTGATAAAGTCCTCAACTATTTGGAAAGATTAAAATCTGATGAGTTAATCAAATATGAATATACTGACTTGAATAAGTTGCATTAACTTTATATACATGAATTCATACTCTAAATATTTTCATTCCATAATTCAATAAGATCATCCATCCTCCACGAACAAGCCCAGCCTGTAACATCCTCTATTTTTTGTAAAAGCTTCAATATAGTTTCATGTTCGTTTCGTCCAGTTAAAACCTTCCCCGCTATATATATAGGTTGTAATGCATTTGTCAAACAACCATGATCTTTAATATTCAGAAGCGAGATACCAATGATCCTTTTTGCGTGCCAAACATTATTGAGATGATTTCGGTAGGGATGTTTTATTCCATGCAATTTACATTTCGTTCCTGTTCTAGGTTTATTCTTATTCATTAGAATCATCAACATATGGTACATTTGGTTACCGGAGGTACCTGGACTATTATTAAAAAACAATTTGGGAAATTCCTCCTTCAAAGTGTGACATGCTACTGGCTTCATCAGTATTGGCCGATTAATATACCATTCTAGCAACTCGTGATATAAAGCAACAAATTCTTTCTCGAAGCTCTCGGGAGATGGTTTATCTGCAATAAAACTTTCTCCTCCTTCTATTAAATTAACTGTTCTAGCAGCTAAGAATACGATATAATTACTGTACATATCAAATTCAAATGATGATAAAGAAAGGAATTTCTTTTTGTATGCAGATGCAATGTCTAAATTATCCATCAGACCTTCTTCTATTACAGACAGATCTCCCCACTTACGCAATGGCACTAATGTGGGCTCGCCATTGATTATAGCATTACAGATATCCATTCTCAGAAAGCACCAAAATAATGATCGTTCTAAAGGAGAGCCTTGACCATGCATATTTGACGCACTGATTAGTGCTGCACATCCTTTAAGATGCTTTCTCCAATTTGTAGGACAGCTGTCCATCATTTCAAAAACGCATAAAATTATGCAAGATGCAACTACTTCGAGCGAAGAATGATCGCTCACTAGCGGAAATAAATAATACAAGGATGTCTCATATAATGCAAATGTTCTTTCCTTATTATCAGATTTGCCTGTTTTATCTAACTGTCTTGAAGATAGCGCAAGCATAGAATAGTATAACGGAATAGACTCTCGTGATAAATTCAGTATCACAGTCGTAAAATGCTTTTTTCTATCAAACATATCTAGCCATCCTGCTACTTCTTCCACAAAATTAGTAAATAGATCGAAATAATCAGAATCAAGTTTGATTTCGTCAATAAGGTTATTTGATATACATTCCTTTATTGGTAAGTGAGTTATTAGGGATTCATTCAATTGACATTTTTGTGTAGCATCTTCCTGATCCATGTTAGAAGAAAAAGCCGGCAAGTTGGTACTAGAAACAACGTGAGGTAAAGATCCTAATGTCATTTCTCCTAAATTGGCATTGTTTTTGCTGTTTAAGAAATCATTAAAGTAATTATCTATATCGACATTACTAAGATCAGGCGGAATCAGAATTGGAGACTGAGCATCCCTAGAAGCGGCATTTAGAAACATAAAATCCCGAAGAGTTCCATATAAGTCTTGATATTCAAAAGTCGGGTTAAAAGAAGGATTAATAGTAGGCGATGGAGAAACCCGTTCATCCAAATTAAATATGGGATGTTGTAGTCCTGAAGTATTCAGTAAATTAGTTCCCTGGCTCATTGCATCTTCTACTTTATTATTAGACAGGGGCATTTTAGGTGATAGGTCATTTTGTTTGTCCTTTTCTTGTTCTTTTATCAGTTGATCATAAGAATTATTAGATCCAGCATCTGGACTAGAAATAGATTCTGAATCATCTTCATATTCCAGAATATGCGAGGCTATTGCTAACTCTCTAAATTCAACTTTTTTCCTAGCCAGTTGTCCATTACGTTTCGGAACACTTCCTTCTTCATAGAGGCATTTCTCCTTACCTTGAGGTTCCAATTCCGTTATATCCCTTTTTCTAGAACATTTCAGATTCTTTGAATTGTTGAAATCTTTCAAATGTATACTATTTTGAGGCAAGAATACCAACTTATTCCTTGAAGTTGGCCATTCACATAATGTATTAGTTTTCAAGCATAGGCCACAAACTGGCATATTTTCATCACATTTCTTTTTTTTTCCTCTACACGTTAAGCATCCATTCTTAGACCTTTTTTTATGTGCTTTCATCCTACTATATTTTATCGTTTCATCATCAAATTTTGGAGTATGGAGTCAAATATTTGGGGTTATTGATGTACTGTATATAATATACATGAAAGATTTGATTTGATAGGAACTTACAAGTGGTTTTATAGATATACTCAAAGCTCCTAACAGTGACTTTTGATATGAATGGTGCTTGGGAAGTTGAATGTAAACAAATCTTATATTGATTTCTTCAAAAAAAAAACTAATCTAAATTCGCTTTGTTGAGCCTTAATTGTTTCTATTAATATCAATAGATACGATATATTATTAGCGTTCAGTCCTATATATTATTTTATACTGATCAGCCCTAAAGATTAATTTATATTTAGTAAAAGGTATTTGCAAATTAAATATAAATTTGGAACTATTCTATAGTTAGATTAGAAATTCATTAGTTAAGATAAAGCCTCATTAGATATGGAATGAATATTGTTCTTATCAAACAAGTTATATTCTAATATTTTTATCAAATTTATGTGAATGTATCATATTCAAATTTTTGTTGTCTGTACTACAGTTTCGTATATATATTTAAATATCATTAGCTTTCTAGATACCAGCTTGATAATAAAATATCTGGTAGTGATAAGAAGCTAAAATATTTTATGAAACTATTAACGAATCAAAAAGAAAAGTAAAAATAGCAAATATTACGTGAACTCTTCATTTTAACCGAATTATCTTGAAAATCACTTCACTATCAAACTATCTGGAATGACTACCGTGACTTAACTACAGTGGTTAGAATTCCCCTGATAATTACGAATTATAATACTGTCTTAGCTAGCTTTGTTTATGATTATTATTTTACTCTAATGTTGTATCTATATCATAAACCCAGTAACATCCTCTTTCATCGATTGCGAAAGTATCAGTATCATAAGATAAACTAAGTCATTATCTGTGCTTAGTCATGACCTATTCGTTTTTACGTGACAAGTATTTCCCATTTTGACCGAGATACCACGGGCAACTCTAATTCGAGGTAAGTAAAGTATGGCCATTATGAGCATCTGTGCCACAAAACGTGGCAGCTGACCACACTGACTCATGGTTAGTCAGGAAACCGGTTTTGTCATACTGTATGTAATACCTCGGAGTCTAAATAGGGAAGTCCCTTATCATTGTACTTATACCAGAGATAAAAGAACTTGTTTATTTTCCTGATCCCTTCCTTTTTATTCTTTCCGACATCAATAAGTGATATACTAAGTATCATAAACAATTATACAATTACAACTTATCAAACTATGTTTAAAAACAATTTAAGTAGTTTCCTTTTGCCACAATGGTGGAAGAGAAAGGTTGCTAACACAAACACGTCATCAGATGTGGTAGAAGCTCCTAAAGAGTTTGTTATTTCCTCAGCTGATAACAAAAATAAGCTTGTCAATGTATCAATGGAGGAGAATGAAGACTCTTTCGTCAATATTGACTACAAAGAATTAACATATGCGGAAGCGGCTGCCTTATCACTCGATAAGGAAGCCAGACCAGTTGCGACCGTAAAAGGGCCAACTCCACATTCTTTTAATGATCTGATGAAGGAGATCTATAAAAGAGATATTGTTAGCGAAAATCCTATGGATGCTCCTCCTGACATCTATGATTACAACAAAAATGCTATTAAGTATCAAAAAAGTAAAGAGTACAAAAACAAACAACACAAGATGATTCAAAAGAAGAAGGCAAAAAAGGCTTCTGCAAAGCAAGGTAAAAATCTTTAAGAAATCCAGTCTGAATAATATAAGATCATATATTCAAGATGACTTAAGTCATAAATTTACTTATGACTAATGACTAATGTCAAAGTTTTTAATTCTTTTATTTCCATTATGAAGTTATTACAGGTTTTTAACATTTGTTGCTATTACTATATACATATAATACCCTCGTGGTAATCTAACTTTAACTTATTAGAACGTATTTATTGTTTAAATATATAATACATATTAAACTATCTTTAGCATTTTTCCGATCTTCTTTATATATACATTAAATCAGTTTCCCCGATTTTTACGTGGAGAGTGGAGAGATAAAGAATAGTACTTGATATGTTATGATTTTAAATTATAGATAGAGATGATAATACAAATCAAAAACTGCTGCAACTTATGTGCAGCACACGTGATGCTCATTGCAGCTTTAATGAAAATTTAATTTTTGATGATGAGATTCACATTATATATACGATAAAGCAAATATGGCTAAGGAAATAAGTGAAAAGAAGAGAAAGCATTCAGAAGATGTTGCTGAAAATCCCTCTAAGAAGGTAAAGGAAGGAAAGAAGGACAAGAAGGAAAAGAAAGAAAAGAAGGACAAGAAGGAAAAGAAGGAAAAGAAAGACAAGAAGGAAAAGAAGGAAAAGAAGGAAAAGAAAGACAAGAAGGAAAAGAAAGAAGAAAGTGAAAGTGAAGATGAAAAACCTAAGAAATCATTCACTTCTGTTTCTGGTACTGCTAAATCATCTGCTTCATATACCCAATCCGATGCTTTAACCAACTTAGAACAATCAGAAATTGATAGTTTCTTATCTAAAAACGAAGTAACTGTTGAAGACCCACACTCATTAAACTTGAGACCATTGTTATCATTTGATCACATTGAACTTGATAATAAGATCAGTGCTATCATTAAGAAGTTTCCTTCACCAACCCCAATTCAATCTGTCTCTTGGCCATATTTATTAAATGGTAAGGACGTAATTGGTGTTGCAGAGACAGGTTCTGGTAAAACTTTTGCTTTTGGTGTTCCAGCTATCAACAATATCTTGACATTGAACAAGACAGGTTTAAGAGTATTATGTATTTCTCCAACAAGAGAATTGGCCTTACAAATTTACGATAATTTAGTTGATTTGACTGCAGAAACTTCTATTAACTGTGTTGCAATCTATGGTGGTGTTTCTAAAGATGACCAAAAGAGGAAATTGAAAAACGCTGGTGTTGTAGTCGCTACTCCAGGTAGATTATTAGATTTGATTAATGATGGTGCTGTAGGCTTGAGCAACATTGACTATCTCGTATTAGACGAAGCTGATAGAATGTTGGAAAAGGGTTTTGAAGAAGATATCAAATCCATTATTGGCTACACTAATAAGGTTAGACAAACTTTGATGTTCACTGCTACCTGGCCAAAGGAAGTCAGAGAGTTAGCCTCTACTTTCATGAATTCACCAGTTAAGGTCAGTATTGGTGATCGTGATGAATTAGCTGCAAATAAGAGAATTACCCAAATAGTTGAAGTTATTCAACCATTTGACAAGGAAAAGAAGCTTTTACAATTGTTAAGAAAATACCAATCTGGACCAAATAAGAATGATAAGATTTTAATTTTTGCATTATACAAAAAGGAAGCTGGTAGAATCGAAAACCTTTTAACTAGGAATTCTTACCATATTTCTGCTGTCCATGGTGATTTATCCCAACAACAGAGAACCCTGGCCTTGAATGCTTTCAAGACTGGTGAATCCTGTATTTTATTGGCTACTGATGTTGCTGCTAGAGGTTTGGATATTCCAAACGTCAAGGTAGTTATCAACTTGACTTTCCCATTAACCATTGAAGATTATGTCCATAGAATTGGTAGAACTGGTAGAGCTGGTCAAACTGGTATTGCCCACACCTTATTTACAGAGCATGAAAAGCATTTGAGTGGTGCCTTACAAAATATTTTAAGAGGTGCTAATCAAGAAGTTCCAGAAGAATTATTGAAATTCGGAGGACACACCAAAAAGAAGGCTCATTCCGCTTATGGTGCCTTCTTTAAGGATGTTGATATGACCAAAACCGCCAAAAAGATCAAATTTGATTAGGCCACTTGTACTTTTACTCCTTTATATATACTTCATTCATAGATTTTAAAAGAATATTCTTCAGTATACGTGTTCCATAATCCTGCATATTGCACCAGGTATCATCGGATGATTACTAACCTCTTACTGATATTATATTAGATAAAGATCATCGTACTTCAAATAAAAAGATTAGCTGATACCTTAAGTTGATAAATTAGGGGATAATCTGGTATAAATTTGTCTGAATAATTAAATTTTTACAGCAGAGCTAATCTATCTTAAAATGAAAAATATTTTTAGTGGCATCTTGGTGCTATTATCTTTAGCATTAATCAGTATCGGTAGTCAAGTTTCACGTTTAGAGAAGTATACTCCCTTTGATTCACCTGAGTTTTGTTCTCAAAATATAACATCAACTTGTAATACAACACTTTCTTATATTGATGAGTTGAATTATGCCATAAGACCTCGCTTGGCAGAATTGGTTACTTCGCCATACTTCAAGTATTTCAAGCTCAATATGGATAAACAATGTAAATTCTGGAATGCAGAACATTTCTGTGCTACTGAGAACTGTGCTGTGGAAATATTATCTCCTTCACAGTATAACTGGAGTGATATCACCAATGAAGATTTGAAGCCATCGAAGCTCGGACAGATTAGAAAACCTGATACTACTACTATGAATGCAGGCACCACAGATGAAGTGTGTGATGCACTTGATTATACTCATATTGATGACGATCTGCAGTGTGTCTACGTGAATTTAGTGGATAACCCTGAAAGATTTACAGGCTATGGTGGCGCACAATCTATTGATGTATGGAAAGCCATATATTCAGAAAATTGTTTCCCTAATACCAACCCAATGTCTATGACTATAGATGGCGAGGTTGAAAAGTGTACAGAAAAGAACTTATTCTATAGATTAATTTCAGGTATGCATGCTTCTATTGCGGTTCATTTGTCAAATGAATATTTATCAGCTAAGAGTGGTGAATTCGAACCAAATTTGAGAGTTTTCATGGAAAGAGTTGGTTCTTTCAATGACAGGTTATCTAATATCTATTTTAATTATGCTTTGTTGGGCCAATCTATTGCTAAGTTATCTGAACTTATTTCTATCGGAGATTCAATTAAATCCCATTTGAGTATTTCTGATAGTAAACCAGATTTATTAACTAATACTGAATATCACGAATACGAGGAGTTGTTGGAGTCTATTTTAGAAGATCTTTCGGCAAATACCCTTTTCGATACATCCACTTTATTTAACCCTGAGAAGGTGCCAGCTGGTTTAAAAGACGAGTTCAGATCTAGATTCAAGAATGTGAGCTCTATTATGGATTGTGTAGGTTGCGATAGATGCAGAATGTGGGGAAAGTTACAAACAACAGGTTATGGTACAGCTTTAAAAATCCTCTTCGAAAGTGAAGATCCAGTTAACGCACCAAAATTGAAATTCAGTAGAATAGAAATTGTTGCTTTGTTCAACACTTTTGATCGCTTATCTAAATCTATCGAGTCTATTAATAATTTTAAGCAGTTGTATTTAGAACATCTTGAGGATGTCAAAAAAGGGGTAGCTAATTTTGGCGAATACGAAAAAACTCATGGTCATGGTGATTTGGATTTCCCATTTTTTAAGACCCCTTCATTATATAAATCTAAGGATTCTGTTTCATCTAATTCTGAATCATTAGTGAAGGCCACAAAAGAAGCAACAGACTCAAAAAAGACAAAGAAACCTAGACAGCCACAGTCATTGAAAGATCAATTCGCATTGGCATTTGAAGAGTATATGAATGCGGTTCGTTTTGTTCTTAATTCCTACATAGAGTTCCCATCCACAGTATACAAGTATGTTTTGGTGAAGACAAGTATTGCTTGGGATGAATTCATTGGTACTAGGAAGTACAGATATGCGGACCAATTCCCACTTCAATCAGAAGATGCTGTAAATATTGACGTGTAGATATAGTTAGTAGAGAATTTAATTCAAATAGGTAAAAGAATCAAAGATTAATTGCATTAGTAATTATGTTATTAACTCAAGTTTCAATTATAAACTCCTCTTAACATATAAACTCTTCCAGATATTACAAACTCTTCCAGACATTATAAACTCCCTTCACATTATTGCAAAATCAATTATGCTGATAAATACGCACTTTGAAAAATCGTAAATATCAGAATCGCACTGAACACGTACAAATCTTACGAACTATCTACCGCCCACGAATATTTCAAGATCAACAATTAGTATATTCATCTAATAGTGGAGTAGACTATCTAATATGAGTAGAAGAAGAGCATATCCACAACCACAATACGCGGCAGCACCCCCTGTTTCTTCTGCTGAACCTCAATTTCAACCACAAACTCCTCAGTATGGCGTTGATCAAGCCACTGCTCAGTTTCAAAACATGAATGTTGGAGCTAATGCTGCCCCTGCTGCTAATTACCAATATGGTGCTCAATATAACCAATATCAGCAACCAGCTAATGTAGCTCCAGTACAACCAGCTCAGCCGGCATATGATCCTTATGCTCAAGTTCAAGCTCAGGCTCAAGCTCAAAATCCAGTTCAAGGTGGATATTATGGTCAAACTGTTGCCCAGCCAGCATTACCATTGAATCAATTGTATTCCACTGATTTATTAAGAGAATTACCACCATCAATTAGTGATTTAACATTGCCACCTCCTCCTATCGTCTTACCTTCAGGAACTACCTTGATTCCAAATTCAGAAACTGCAAATGCTTCTCCTGAATATTTCAGATCTACATTGAATGTAATTCCAACTAACAACTCGTTATTGAAAAAATCTAAACTTCCTTTAGCTTTAGTTGTAAGACCTTATAATGCTTTACATATTGATACTGAAAACATTCCAGTCACAACAGATACAATCATCAGTAGATGTCGTCGTTGTCGTGGTTATATTAACCCATTTGTTACATTAACTGAACAAGGTAGACGTTGGAGATGTAACTTCTGTGGTTTACAAAATGACATTCCAAGTGCGTTTGATTACGATGAAATGAACAGTACTCCAAGAAATAAATTTGAAAGAGTTGAATTAAATAATTCTGTTGTTGAATTCGTAGCTCCAAAAGAATATATGGCAAGAACTCCACAACCAATTGTTTACACCTTCATTATTGATGTTTCCTCTGATGCTGTAAAGTCTGGTTTGACTGCAACTATTGCAAGAACTATTTTAGAAAGTTTGGATAGAATTCCAAACGAAAATAAGACTGCTAGAGTTGCTATCATTGGTGTTGATTCTAACTTACATTATTTCAGGTTCAATGAAGGTTTAGAAGGTACTGAAATCTTAGTTGTTTCTGATATCGATGAACCATTTTTACCATCTCCAGATGGCTTGTTAGTCAACTTGAACGAAAATAGAGAAGCAATTGAGCTGTTGTTAATTGATTTTGTGGGTTACTTTGAAGAAACTGCTAATCCTAGCTTTGCTTTGGGTCCAGCATTGAGGGCTGGTCACAAATTAATTAATAGCATTGGTGGTAAATTAATTTGTTTCTCTGCTTCATTACCAAACATTGGTGAAGGTAAGTTAACTGTCAGAGATGAAGGAGCTCATTCTGGTAAACCAAAGGAATCGCAAATGTTATTGACTGCTGCTGATAAATTCTACAAGAGTTTTGCAGTTGATTGTAATGGTGCTCAAATAACTGTTGATTTATTCTTAACTTCAGCCAAATATCAAGATGTCGCAACCTTGTCTAACTTGCCTCGCTTTACTGCTGGTCAAACTCACTTCTACCCTGCATGGTCAAGTGCAAAGTCTGAAGATGTTACAAAATTATCGAAGGAAGTTAGTGATCACTTATCTCAAGAAATTGCTTTAGAAGCTGTCCTCAGAGTAAGAGGTTCTACTGGTATAAGGATGAGTTCCTTCTACGGTAATTTCTTTAACAGATCTTCTGATTTATGTTCTTTCCCAACATTTCCAAGGGATCAAAGTTATACTATTGAATTATCTATAGAAGAAAATATCAATAAGCCTGTTGTATATTTCCAAGCTGCTGTTTTACATACCACCAGTTTTGGAGAGAGAAGAATCAGGGTTTCGAATTTGGCAATCCCAACTTCTTCGAAATTAGATGACATCTTCGCATCTGCTGATCAATTGGCTATCACAAACTACTTTACTCATAGAGCAATTGAAAAGGCTTTAGCCAGCTCCCTTCCTGATGCTAGAGATTATCTTATCAAATCTCTTGTTGACATATTAAATGTATACAAAAAGGAATTAGTAGCTGGAAATGTATCTGGTGCTTCACCATTACAAATATCTACTAACATGAGAATGTTACCTTTATTATTATTCTCATTAACAAAGCATTTAGGTTTTAGAGCTGAAAGAGTTCCAGCAGATCACAGAGCTGCTGCTTTGAATTTATTGGGTTCATTACCAATTCCACACTTGATAAAGTACATATACCCAACTGTCTATGCATTACACAATATGGCAGATGAATGTGGATTACCAGAAAGAGTCATTCAAGTAAATGAAGAGACTGGAGAGGAAGAAGAGATCACAACTACTGAAATATTGTTACCAGAGCCATTGAATGACTCTAAAGAACATTGGGAAAACTTTGGTCTTTATTTGATTGACAATACAAGTGAATTATTCTTATGGGTTTCTGGAGATGTTGTTCCAGAATTAGTTTCTGACTTATTCGGTGCTGACAACTTGTATGAAATACCAACCGGCAAAACTGAATTACCTGAATTTTCTATTGAAGAGTCTGAATTCAATTACAGAGTTCGTCAAATTATTGGTAAGATCAGACAACTGAAAGATTCTGTTACTTGGAAAAACTTGTATGTTGTAGTTGGAGGTTCTTCCAACGAGCCAATTGAAATCTCTCAACAACGTGACTTGATGGCTTTAAGAATGTGGGCATACAGCTGCTTAGTTGAAGATAAGACTGGAAGTGACCCAGCATATAGAGAATTCTTAACTTCATTAAAAGCTAAAGTAGCACAGTAGAAGAATTTTTATCATGTATCTTAACCGTTATGTTTATGTTATATAGCTCATCTAAAAATAAACTAATTACAAAAATTATATCACTTGACACCTTGTATCATTTCCACAGCTTCCAAGAACGGCTCAGGTTCTTCAAACGTTTCAACAATTGTATTTTTGATTCCTTCATAATATACTTTTAAATTCTTAGCAATTGGCCCACCTCTAGCCATTATGGCCACGATGTTTTTCTTAAACCTATATGATAATCCTTTCCAATAATATTGAGCTAAAGATTCCGTATCTAAATATTTTTGAAACTTTTCTAATAAATTCTTTGAATTATCTGGGTTTCTCTCCAAAGACGAAGTAGTGCAATTAGTTAATAAGTGTATTAACTTTTCTAAGAATTCATTCGAGCTGGCTTTCACCTCCCTGATAATAACAATGAAATTTCTAGGAGATTGTAATGATCTCGTAAGTTGGTTTAATGATGACTGAGTTTGTTTGTTAATGGTAGTTCTCTGTAATACTTCATAAAATTCTTTTTCATCGATGGTAAATAAAGCAATTAAGTTATTTTGGAGAGTTATATTAGTAGAATTAAATGAAGAGGCATGACTTGTTTCATTAGCTATAAGATTTGCACGGTCCCTTTCAAAATCTCTCTTTTTAGTAATGTGGATTCCTTCAAAATCTCTGATAAGCTTGATAGATAATAAACTTGCTCCTTCATGATTGCTACCTTTTACTTCTTTTTCGTATATTTGAGATATGTGAAGGTGTAATTTTGCTAGTCTAATCAAAGACTTTCCGTTGTCTTCAGTGTTGCTCAACTTTTCTACTTCATCCAATTGTTGCATTATGGTCATGATAAAATTTGCTCCTCTAATCAAGTCAAGAGTTGTATGAAGCTTTTTTAAAGCATTGTTGATTTTAACTGCTTCATCATATGGCTCTAGAATCTCTCTTTTTAATCTATCGAACGAATTATTGACGCTTGTCATTGAAGGATTTACTTGGTTATCGAGTACATATTTGGATTTTTCTATCTGTGAAAGACAATACATCCACATATCTTGATTACTTGATGCAATTGTGGACATTCTTCTTTGGGATTCAGTCAAATCAAATTTCAATCTTTTCATGGACGTATCAAGATCTAATTCAGTTTCATCCTTATTATTCGTTGCTAGTAATAAATTATTAGCAAACTTTATGGCATTAAAGTCTGGTTCTATGAAAGCTTCAAACTCTTCTAATTCATTATCATGATTATCATTTGGCATTTTCCCAGTACTGTTACTTGTACTATTAACGTTTTAATTTTCAGTGCATTTTATCGCGATGATAAATTACATGATGATTTAAGCTCTATAAATATTAATATACATTACATAAGATTACTTGGTACTAAGCTTCGGTTTTTCGTTAGAATTCGTGGACTTTGATGATTTGGTTTTTTTATGCTTTTTTCCACCTCTTTTGTGATAAATCTTCCTTTTCAACTTAGCCAATTTTTCTTCCTCTTGCTTCTTCGCTATGATATTTCTTTCTTTTACTCTCATACGGGTCTTGATTATGCATTCTCTTTTGGCTTTCCCTGGCCTTTTTCTCTTTTTTTTATTCAGTTCAGCATCAATTGTGAGTTGAATGTTTTTATTATATTCATTCAAATCTATGCATTTCCATGGTGTTGGGTCTATATTTTGATAAGTGTTTATTTCTTTATAAATATCATCAGCTGAAATAGATATGCTTTGAAAGATTTGTTTATCCTTCTCTGTATATGATGCAAAGTAATAAGATGGTGGTCTTTCAACAACAACCCTTTCTAATGATTCTTCCCTCAAAGAAACTTTCATGACAGATGTGGCATTCTTAGAACGGCCCCTTTCTTGTTCATTTTCACTAGCAATCTTCTGTTTATCACTTGTTACTATCGGTGCAGAAAAAAGTGGGAAATCAAATTCATCACCTTCTTCCTCTTGAGGTTCTTCTATATCTATTTTATCCTGTATTTGTGTGGTTTTATCACTTTCAGACTCACGATCTACTTCTATGAATTCAAATTCAACAGGTGGGATGTATTGCTCTAGATTCTCTTCCTCCACCATCTCCTGGTCAGACTCATAAAGAGATGCCCTAGATACTCTATTTCTGTGTTAATCACTGATCCATATTCCATAAAAATTTTGGTATTAACATAAACTTACTTATTATACGTAGACATCCTCGAATGATTGTTGTTGATAATATAGAATACTTAAATTATTTATTCTATAGTACTTGAATAATATTCCTCTTCTTATATTGTGAGACAGTATAATTTTCATCTCAATATTTTACCCGCGAAGAATTTTAAGCGCATATTACTAGTTTTATTCAGTATGATTTATTGATACTATGAAATATGATAAATTAAATAATTAAGTGTAGAATTGTATATTACATTATTATATGAACTACTCTTTGTAGTTTTCTGTGTTTTCGGTGGTATTTTCTGAGGTAAGTCCGTTTCCGTCTTCTGTTACACCTTGAAGCTTTTCGGCTTTAGAAGCAGTTGCTTTCAACTTTGCTACTCTGGCCCCAGTAGATCTAACTGGCTCAAGAACAAAGGCATTATGTTCTAAATCGCTATCTTCTTCGAAATATGCTAATTCACCAATTTGCGTGAAATCGGTACCAATTAACTCATCCTCTTCGTTCAATCTAAGCTTCAACTTAGGAATCTTGTCCATAATTAACAAAAGGATCGAAGTTACAACAAAACTGTAGAGACCAGTAGAACAAGAAGCTGCTAATTGATATCCTAATTGGATATAATGGTGGTTCATCCACCCACCATTGATGACAGTGGCTCCATCTGAAATAGCAACGTAGTCTGCAGCAAATAATCCAGTTAAAAGAGATCCACAAATACCACCAATACCGTGTAATGCAAAAACATCCAAACCATCATCAATTTGCAAAAAGTCCTTTAAATCAACTGCAAAGTTACAAGCAATTGCTGGAACTACTCCGAAGATTGGTGCGGTGTAAACTGGAACAAAACCTGCAGCTGGTGTAATACCGACTAAGCCGGCAATAGCACCAGTACATAAACCAACTGTAGACCACTTTCCTCCAGTTCTGAACCAATCAAGGATCATCCATGCCAATCCACCACAAGAGGCTGCGAGGTTTGTGTTAACACAAGCATACCAGGATCTGATAGTAGCATTACCTGTAGAACCACCGTTGAAGCCAAACCAGCCAAACCATAAGAAAACAGTTCCTAAAACGACATTGGAAACAGAATGAGGCTTGTACTTTGGAACCTTTCCTGATGCGACTGGGTCATGTCTCTTACCTAAGATTAACGAATAAGCTAAGGCTGCGAAACCGGAGTTTTCATGAACTGGACCACCACCAGCAAAATCTAAGGATCCAAGTTGTGCTAACCAACCTTCACCACCCCAAGTCCAGTAGGCAATTGGACAGTAGACTACTGTTAACCAAATAAACAAGAAAACCATCATAGGTCCCAATCTAGCTCTTTCGCAACCAGCTCCGACAAATAAAATAGCTGTGACTGCTGCGAACATACCCTGGTAGAAACAGAAAAGCATATCTGGAAGCGTAGGTACTATAGAAGGGGCTCCTAAGACATTCATTAATGCAAAATTATCCAACGTTCCAAGGAAATGAGATGAAGTGGAATGGGAGAAAACGAGAGAATACCCCCAGAAGAACCATTGGAAAGTCGTTAAACATGCAGCCATAATAGAAGCCCAAAGTAAACTTAAAGCATGCTTTTTTCTAGATAAACCAGAATATAATAAACCGATTCCTGGAATCATAATCCAAACTAAGGCTGCTGAAGTACCCATCCACGCCATATTACCGGTATCAAATTGTTTGTTCAAATCGACGACCATGTCGTCACCACCAGTACCAGTAAGTGTAAAGTTGGACATTTTATGATATATTGATACTATTTAGCTACATTTAGGTTATGAAATGATGATATCTACGTATATTTATATTTTCCAGTTCTTTCTTACGACGATAGATAAAAGTTTATCATCAGCCAATCAAAATAATGCAGCAGTTATCATTGAGATAAGCCCATAATATATGCAGGCCGATATGTAATTAATTTGTAGCCACTAACTGGATCTTAGATGATTCGTATCTGGAGAATAACCTAACGCATTCCTTGCATATCACATGAAGAGAATAATGATATTCCTTGTTTGTTAGGAGATTACTAACTTAATATCCAATTTACATAGCATCGCGCATGATTATCACTAAGAAGTACGCATGTTTCAATATTACTAAGAGTTTTTTTCACAAAAAGTTACAGTTTACATGGTTTAACTATTCGCTTGCTATTTCTTCAAATATTCATTCAAATATGAATGAATCTATTCTAAGTCATGTCATTAGTACTAAAATATTCAGAGTTGACATCATTTGAATCACATGCTTTGTAATTTAAATCAAATTTAATCTTTCTAAGAAAAGGAAATATATCTTAGTTTACAGCAACTATATTTCTGGAGAATTTTAATTGGTTGTTCAATATGATAGTCGTTACTTATTAAAGTTAACTCATCAAAACGCCATGAAATTTTTTTTTGTCACATGATATTTGTTATCTTTGAAACGAGTAGATAAGAGATTACCAAAAGAGAGCCAATGAAAACAATGAGTTAAGATTAGATTACGATTAGAAATAAAAAATATTAATTGCATAGGTGACGGTTATGATGGGAATGTATATGATAATATTCATAAATTCTTATATTCTTCTAAAGGGGGTGGCTATTCCAACGATTGTTTCTATGAGATTGGCTAGTAATATTGTCTTCTTGATCCCTTAAATCCGAGTAATCAAGAAGCTTATCTAAAAAAAACGCAATCAAGGAACAAACATTGTGAAACCAAGGATTTTAATATCACATTTGAATTGTAATAACCATTCCTAATGAAATTCCTTTATTTGCTACAAATCCAAATGGAATTAAATTTTCGGCTTGTCCTATTTTATGTCGCAATGTCGCTAAGGAAGTAAATGTCGGTGAAAATTGCCCATGTCGCAATATGCCTTCCTTTTGAGCTATCTAACTATTATTGAACGGTAACATCGGGTAAGAAATATCTAATAATTAACAATCAATTAAGTTAAAAATGGCGGAGGATTTGTCTTTTGGTACTGCTGTTTTGACTTCCAAGTCACCTAGAGAGGCAGCTGCAATTATTCCCAATTGCTTGACTTCTTCTCGTAATTTAGTGGAAAGAAGTTTGTTGATATGGTTTAACAATTACCACTCATTATTGCAAAAGCAGAATCAGGAATTGAAGGTATTATATAACCAAGGTTCCTCATTCTTCAATACGAAACAGAATTATCAAGAGTTTGGAAGTTTTAGTAAAACTTGGAATTGTCTTTTAAATTCCTTGCAAACTGAAATTCATGCTAATGAAGCCAATTACAAAAGTATTAAGCTTGATATCATTGGCCCTCTTAAGGACATTATTACATCTGATGTCAGGTATTCTGAATTGATTGTCAATTCAGAAGAATTGCAAGAAGTAGCTGATAATGTTTCAAACGATGTTCATGGTTCAGAATACCAATGGAACTTGAAAGCTCCACAAACATTCGAAAACTTCCAAAACTTTAAGAAGTTTGAAAAGCAATTACTTTTTGATATTATTCTTAATTTCTTCAATCTGAATAGCCAACGTTACAGTAAAAATATGGCAAATAATGAAGAGTCAGTAGACTACTTACTTAGTAATTTTAAAATTGACAAAGAAATGGATGATTACTTAAAATTCTTATTAAGAAGTGAATTCCAACCGGTTCCTGTTGAAAAGCCAAAGGGGGCTGTAACCAGAAACAGCGCAATTCCTTTGAATGCCCCTAAGCCTCCTGGAGCGTCTTCTAAGTCCGACAACCATTCAGTTGTATCAAGTGCCTCTTCCAAAGGAAAGAAGACATCGAAGTTGAAGTCTAAAGTTGGATCAATTTTTGGAAGGAAATCTAAAAAGACATCAAAACTTGGTAAGACCACTAGTGATTCAATCCCGGAGGCACTGTCGGTTGACACTTCATCGTTAAATAGAACTTCGAACTCTCCTTATAAAACTCACACTAGGAATGATTCTTTTGCTTCAAGAGGAACTTCTGTTCAGCATTCCATTCAACGTCATGGCGGAAGCTTTCAACAGCCTCAACAACCAGCTCAACAGCCAATTCAACAACCAGCTCAACAGCCAATTCAACAACCAGCTCAACAGCCAATTCCAATTCAACAGAAGCAACAATCGCAAGTACAACCATTACAACAATCTCAACCACCGCAACAAGCACATCAAAACCAACAACAATTCCAAGAGGTTCCAAATGATCAACAAGCAATTCAAGATAGGAATCTTGAACAAGGTGTTGAAACTCAACCATTCCAATATGGACAAAATGGCTACAATAATATGTCTAATCCAAGGGAAGCTTTGCCTATGATTCCTCAAACAGAACCTTTAACACCTGGTAGTATCCTTCAGCCTAAAAGAGCTGACTCTGGTCTCCAAAAATCAGAACAGCCTGAATTAGCAGAGCCTACACCTTATCGTGAAGATTCACCTAATGTTATAAAGTACGATTCCGATTCTTCATCTGATGAGGATGAAGATGAGTTACCAGATGTAAACAAGAGGTCATCAATGTTACAAAGACATGAATTGGTGCCTCATAGTTTGGATGTTGCTAGATCTAACCAAAGCAGTCCTGGAAAGTACAGCTTTGTTGCTGGGGATGATGAAGGAATTAACTCTGTTGGAGCTAACGAGAACAATTATATGAGTTCCCAAAATAATGTGTCAAGAGAGGCTTATGGTTATGGTAAAGAATACCCAGAACCATCAATACCTTCTGTTACACCTGAAGGTCAATTACTTAGTGAAAATTCAAATATAGCAAAAGAAAAAATGCATGCTCCACCTCCTCCACCTCCTCCTTCAAGAAAAGCACACCCATCGTCTCAAATTGGTCTTTCAGATGAATTACCACCTGCTACATCCAAGGGTAGAAGAGACGTACATTCTCAAATGTTCCATAATTTACCAAATGCTAGAGAATCTTTCATTCAACCTCCAACTTTAGTCAGCCAAGACACCGGTAGCTCGTTATCAAGAAGCAATGTTTACTTTAAGCATTTTGAAACAAACCAACTTGATAATGTGCAAGGTTTAACTTCATCCATTGCCGAAGTTGTTAATGCAACATTTAAGGATGGAAAATTATCGAAATCTCAATTAATTGGTGAAGTAGTCTTCAATTATCGTGATACTAGTGGTGCTGACATACCAGAATCAACTCCAATAAAAGTCATTGGTGATTTTGATAAGGTTATTTTGAATAAAACTGTAATCAATGAAGAAAACGAAGAAGGCACATATAAATTAGATATAGCGCCAATAATGGCAAAGTCACTTGGAGCCTTAAAATACTTAACAAAATTGAATGAATCGCAAGTTCCTTTCACAATTCATCAAATATGGAAGTTCGAAGATCATCAAAGTAGTTTGATGTTAAATCTCACATTAAACAATGCTTATAGCAATTTATCATTGTCAAATGTTATTATTTCAGTAGCCTTAGATCAAGGTGTCGAAACCACAACTGCTTCTTCAAGACCACAAGGTTCTTTCAATAAAGAAAGAAACAGAATAACTTGGAGATATCCTAATCCAATTCAGTTATCAGCAGAACATCCTGAAGAAAAATTAATTGCAAGGTTTTTAACCAATGGTAGAGGAAAGGAACATGATAGTGGAATACAAGTTAAATTCCACATCAACAACTCACCTTTAAGAGTTGCTAAAGTTTTATATGCTGACTCTACTCTTGATGAAGTCCCTACGGTGAGAAGCTTAACGGCTGGTAATTATAGTGGGCATTATTTGTGAATTAGCAATTCTAGATAGTAGGTTTAAAGATAACTTTATTTACTTCGTTTTATGTTTTTTTGATGTCTTAATTTTAATCGCTCGTTTGGTTTGTATTATACATTGTAGATGGATTTATTAGTCTAAATATTCTAATCTAGTATCAGTGGTGTTGATGGATCAATATATGACACCTTTTCAACAACAACTGATTTCATATCCTTACTCAACGGTAGATGATACTTTAAAACTCCTCGTATTATTAGGTCAAAGGGATTTTTAGATATTACTTGCCATTGATCTGAATTATCCGGCTTTTTCTCTTTATTCTCATTTATGCTAATTTCAGACAATTCCTTATTTATGTCAACTTGAGAATGCACCATTGAAGTTAAATTCTTTCCAGGAGACATTAACTTGATCTGAGTTATATGCTCTACTGGTTCCTTGTTTATAATACCACCCTTAAATTCGATTGGGGAATCGAGTTGCAACACAGTTCCTAGTAAAACGGTTTCTACACCAGAATTTTCGGTATTTAGATAACCACTTTTAGCAAATATATCTAGCTCTACGTCTTCAATACTAATTGAGAACCATCCTGGATTAAAAGCTTTAACCGCAATATCAAATATTAGTTCATCTTCGCTCACGACAGGTCTTATAACTTTTGAAATAGAAACACTTCCTAGGTCTTTATTAGTAGCTAATAGGAATCCCATAATAAATCCAACCGATAAGATACAAGTTATACTTATCAATGTATACATGAAAGATTTAATATAACTTATTCTCAGAGTGATATGCGACCTCTTTCTTGGAAGTGAAAAATGATTGCCATAGCGATATTGGCCCTTATCCAAATGCCCCAAGGCATCGTCATTAAACTGCGAATTGTTATCATTCATTATTCTGTGTGCTTGTTGCTCTTCATCGTATTCATCAATATCGTAATAGTAATTCTGGTGGGCTTCTGAATGAGGAAATGGAAATATATCACCTTTTGAATTACCACGATCTGGGTTTGGACTCCCACCGCTGTTCATTAAAAATGGATGTCCTGTTGATAAGTATCTCTTACTCTTCACTTTTGATAAAGGACTGCGCTGGTTTGATGATAAATTCAATGACTTATAATGCGGTATACGATGGCCATTATGAAGTAATGATGTTGATTCGTTTAGATTACTTCCATTATGAGGAAATCTAATATTATTGTCATAATAAATAAGCTCATCGTCAAAATCTTCTATATCAATATCATCAGGAATTATGCTATAGCGACGTGGCTGAGATCCTCTTTTATCAAATAATTTGGAGGTGGTAGATCTTAATTTAGAAGACGTTGAAGATTTGTTTTTCTTCCTTCCTTGGATTTTGCTATTCATTGAGTTCGTATTTGTACTATTCAAATTTGAAGTTTGTCTCAGGTTATTCTTCGCCCCACTAACTAAGTCTTCCTGTTTTAATGTGGCATTGGAAACATTCAGTTTGGCGTTTGTAGCGTCATAACCAGATTCACTAGCTATTTCACTAACTTCTTCGTCCTCTATATTTTCATCTTCTTCCTCGTCTTCGTCTTCCACCTCATCATAAGAATAATGGCCATCATTATAATCAACAATACAGTTACCTTGGTTGAATCCATGTCTAATATCCAAGAGGCCAATTCCATTATTGCTTCCTTGTGACATTTCAGGTATTGAAAAGGCTGGGTTATAAAAAGACAGAGGATGAGACTTATCAGAAAGGGTATTGGTGACAGTGTGATGCTTACCTTCCTCTGAGTTTGGATTATTGAAGTAGTTGGAATTAGAAGAATACGACCTTTGATGTGATGGTCTTCTTTCTCTTGCATGGTGTGTTTCAAGATATAAATTATTGCTGTTAATTGAATTGCTAATAGATGGTGCATATGTTCTTTCAATTGGTGTCTTCTGGTTATTATGCTGAGGATTTGAATTCTTTAGCGGTGGTATTTTGTTTGATTGAGTGGAATGAATGGACTCAGCTCTATTAGGTGGCTCTTGGTATTTATGTTCATTTATGTGAGGTGAGTTTCTAGGAATTGCATTAACATCTTCAACACTTGCATTCTGAATAGATAGAGTTCCTGGGTTGGTAGAAGGCTGGTTTTCTAAGTCATTCGCGTTAGTTTCGTATACGAAAGTCTCATCACTATCACTTGTGTCAACATCATCTACTGCACTCGCAAGTTTGGCAGCAAAAAAGTCAGTACGTGTAGAAGCCTGTTTAGCGATTTTTCTTTGATTCTTGTCCCTTGCCTTTAATGAGGTATCAGTTGTTGGTGTCTGAACGGCGCTGGGGGTCGGATTGGTAGGCATATTAAAACTTGCGTTATCACCATCGTATTCCATACCACCACTTATATGACTCAGGAAATTTGGAGCCTTAGGAGATGTATTTACAACTTCTGATATCAAAGGAGAAGGTTTCTGGTGTGAATCTTTCGAATTGATTATTTTCTGCTTAGCTCTCAATGACTTATTCAAATTAGAAATCATCGATTTGTTAGAAGCTTCCAGTAGATTATTAGAGGAAGTATAGCCACTAGGGCTACCTAAACCCTCGATATCTACTGGAAGTTTATTCTGTGGAGTAGCTTCAGACTTCTTATTTGTTTCCTTTGCTACTTGCTTTGGGAGAGCAGGTACTATCCCCACATCTTCTAACGACTTAGACTTCGTATTAGTTGTAGAATCTATTCTATCTCTTATATTGTCTTCAGATGACGTTTTCAATCGGGAATTCACGTCATTTTTAACTAAATCCAACGAAAGGCTCTTGACATTCTTTTTAGGCATATCTGGGTCATTAGTAGCCTCTTCGGACATAATTCCTCTCTATTTGATACCCTCTATAATGAAAATTCTTATGATAATCACGTCAGATATTAGATATTAATGGTCAATATCAAATTATTAGCTTTTCCCGTTTACAGCTAATACGCCATATATATAGATGTATATAAATGATATAGCTCAAGTCTATCAGTTTTGTGTAAATTAAGTGTATATGCAGTATATAAAATAAATTGTATATAACCTTCATTATGGCTTACGAAGCTTGTTCAAGTCCGCTAATTTCTTAGATGAAATACTTGCTTGCTTGGAGTTTGCTTCGTTCTCATCATTAGTGGCATTTGCAGCATTCATGGCGTTTCTGAAGTAATTTGGCAATCCTGAACTTGCACTTAAGCTCCTTCTAACACTAAAGCTTTCTTCAGTAGACAGTTTAGGCTTAGGAGCAGCAGGAGGCTTGGGTTTAGCATTTCTTGATGATGTTGGAGGAGCCGTTGGAACCACACTGTATTTTCTTTCCCTAAATTCTACTCCAACCTCCTTGATATTCTTATGATGCTCTGGTTCAACCTTCACAAACCAATCCAAACCTTCGTCATATTCATACATTCTATAATCTGTACCATAAGGTTTCAGCTCCAAACAATAAAGAGTATGTAAAGGAACATCCAATTCACCAATCATGGACCTGTCCAAATTGAGGAAATATGCTAATAAAATTCTTAAAACCACTCTGTGGGAAATAATCAATAAATGATCAGTTGTTCTTTCAATCTCGGTTATTAACGGACGTAACCTTGTCAAAACATCTAAGTAAGATTCACCCCCAACACCCGGGTATCTATAAGTTAACTTGCTCTTAAGTCTTGCTTGGAACTCCTTAGGAAACTTATTTTGAATGTCTTCATATGTCATACCATCAAATTTACCACCTCCTAATTCGTTCAACATTCTCATCTGTTTAACTGAGTACAATTGGTCGTCGAAATATTGACCTGTTTCTACTGCTCTTGTTAACATAGATGTCCAAACATAGAAATTTGGTTCTGTTGGAATGTTATCCAAATCTTGGATTTCATTTTGATTGAAAAGATTATTATAGCGTAAAACCAAACGTGTGGAAAACCTTTCCAATTGATCTTTTCTAAATTCTTTTCTTTGAAATTCCATGAACCTACATAAGGTTTCAGAGAATTTGCGGCCCCTTTCGGTTAATACTGAATCACCACCAATTCTACCACTTAAGTTATCTACACTTTCTCCGTGTCTAGTAATCCATATTTGTCTCTCACAAAGGTTGAAATTCAAAAGGAAATAAATGGTTTGAGAGGACAAAAAACCCTGGATATTATAACTTACCACCTTTTTCCCTACATCAATCATTTTGACATATTGGAAACCTGGTATTGATTCCTCAGATTCATCAATTGCTTCGTACGCCTGTTCATAATTGTGCAATCTTCCAACGAAATCCTTTAATGCATCCTCAGGATCCATGTTTTTATAATCAGGACCTGATAATTTCAATCTGATGTTGGATTCTATGATCGCTGGGTCGGAGCAAATACTCTCTAAGAAAAGAACCTTAAGTTCACCATTTGATCTCTCTTGAATCCTCTTCAATACCTTTAATCTTCTTCTTTTTGTTGAATTTGTCGCATCAAAGATACCAACAGATCCTGAACCATCCAAAACGTAGTTTAATAATTGGTCTAGAGTATCCATAGCCCATTTTTCACGTAATGTAACTGAAGTTTGATTTGTAGGTGAAAAGAAATCCGCATTTTGTGCCTCTGCCTTTGGAGGAGATGTTGGGTTTTCTTGAGGAGATGGAGATTGGCGTTCACTGTTAGGGGTATTGACATCTGGTAATGGGTTAGCTTCAGGTCCAGAGTTATTCAAGGTATCTTTTCTTCTTGTATTACCGACATTAAACACTCTACAATCATGTTGTAACCAATTTAAATACCTTGTAAGCTTGTTGGTAATATAACTCTTACCTCTGGCAGGTAATCCTACCATTACGATGACCAATTTAGATCCCACGTCAACAGAAGCAATTCTACCATCAGGTGAGATCTTAGATGATGTTTGACCAGGTATATTTAATGTATAAGCTTTTCTTGCACTAGGTGGTGGTTTTTTCATTAATAAGTTCTTCAAATGTTCGATTGAAGGAGTAGATTCAAATTTCTTCTGCAAATCTTCAGGAACATCTTGCAAGATATTGGCTTTAGCCTCCTGTGACATCTGGACCTTCACTGTTTCTTCATTCCGCAAAGGAAGATTATCAAGAGTTGCAGTTGGACTGATAGAATTAGAAGCAGGATGATCCATTTCAGACAAATTTAAATGGGAAATATTCTTTGTTAACCTTCCTTGTGAGTTGTTGTCGGTTCTTTGCTTTCTAAATCCAAAACTGTCGCTATCATTCTCTTCGTCGCTTAGGTCTCCGGTCGCTGGAGACGTCACACCAGACACTATTGGCGTATCAGTCAAAGGTCTTTTATTAAATTCCGGTAATTCATCGCTTTCAGGTTGGTTCGTACCTATGGACTTTCCGTCTGACTTTGTTTCCATAGCAGGATAAGTTACAGTCTTTGTTAATGGCATCCCATCGCTTTGTGTATGGATGTCTGCGTTCATCAAGAACCTCAGAAGAGTTTCAATAGTCCTACGGTGTGACTGAGCATGCCGACTCATTCCCTTGAGATCCTCTTCGCTTGATGATGCTGATGATGATGTAAACACTTGACTCGATGAATAACTATCGTTGTAAAACGTTACCTTCTTGTTTTTAGACTTCAGATAGCCCAATATCCCGTTGGATACTGAGTTAGCCTTCTTACGAGTTTTAAAGGCGCCTTTTTCGTGATGCATTTCTTCCAGTCGAAGATTCCTTGCTACTGGATTACTATCTAACTAATATAATTTAATCATCGTACTGCGACCAAGTATCATCCGTGTGCCTGCACATAGAGACCGGAGTTTTGCTCCTTAATTATTCGACCAGCGTTACAAAAAGCAATTGTGCTCATTACTGATAGCAAACCTGGTACTACACAATAGAACAAGATGCCGCAGCAGCTTACTCATTGATAAAGTTTACAATAGATTTTCAGCTATTATTATCATATTTTGCTGGACATTCTGGGGAATTACATTCACCCCAGCTGACCAAGCAAAATTGTACATTACTGAAGAAAAGTTTGCTGGAACAAACGGAATAAAATAAGGAAAACAAGGGATTTCGCGAAACGTTAAGCGGTCATCTACACTATAGTTTATGTAATGGGTCAATATGCAGCATTCCAAGCATGTTTTAGTTTTAATTTCTGTATGGGGAAAATTGTAACCACTATCCACCAAATAGCTTGCAGAATAAGTAAGTATTTGTTGGGAGCGCAATATAGGTATACTAGTTAGTTGAAATGTCGCAAGGATTATGAGATGAATATAGACACTTCATAAATAATCCGACAAAAAGGAATTTCAAATTATGAAAAAGGTAGTGTCTGACGCAATGTTTTTTTCCCAAAAGTCTACAAAACAGCATAAAAGCATCGAAATAGAATTGCCATTACAGTGACTATTGTTCACGACCATTGTGTAAAGATGAGAAGTAGAAGCCACAAATATGATATGCTTGCTAAGTTGAAAAGTAGTAGAGTGTAATATGATTCTTACGGGTAATATGGTTAGTAGACTCTATCCATCATAACAACGTTGCATCAGATGAGAAAATTAAAAACACAGAAATAAGCGCAAATGGTTTAGTGGTAAAATCCAACGTTGCCATCGTTGGGCCCCCGGTTCGATTCCGGGTTTGCGCATATTTTTTAGTTGTTTTATGCTATTAAATTCTTTTGCAATGTAATTAACAAAGCTATAATTATTAGCATACTTTTATTTAGTGGATGGTAACTTGAGTAGTTTTAATTAAAGAATGAAGAAAGTACTCTACCCTTATATACTTTGATAACTGGCATTTTTGCATCTTTATATCGCGTACTGTACATTCTAAAGTATGAGATGAGATTTTTTCATTTTGTGATGCCAGAACTATTCAAAGAGTTCAGTTTATAGTATGTCGTTTGCATTTGGGTTCAATGAGGATGATTTATCAGATGATGAGCTTCTTGGAACCTCGTCTATTCCTGAAACACCTAAAGTAGAACAAATAAATGCCTTAGATGATATTTCTTCTAAGATCGATGAAAATAACATGCCTGTTCATCACACTTTAGATTCCATACTCTCCACCTTGAAAGACGTCAGATTTACTTTTGATCAATATGAAACTACTAATGGTAATATTATATTCAGGAGAGAACTTTTTGACGTGAAACATCAATTAATGAGTGAAGACAATGAAGAAAGCGAAGTCACTAATAGTGTATTAATTGGAAACAATGATGTTGACCTAAAGAAGAACGTATATGAAGGAGGATTTAAAAGCTGGGAATGCTCATATGATTTAATCGATTCTTTAGCTATACAGATCCATAATAATGAATTTAAAGGGTTTAATTCTATTTTAGATTTAGGTTGTGGAACGGCTTTACCAACAAGTTTCCTTTTAAGATACCAATTCATGGCTAAAAATACTTCACCATCTACTTATATTTTATCTGATTTTAACTACGATGTTTTAAGATTGGTCACATTACCGAACATTTTGATTAACTGGGCATCCACACTTAGTGCTGAGGAATTAAAAGAATTGACTGAATGTGAAGAGGGACCAATATTATCCAATGAAGAATTGCTTATGACTGAAAAGTTTCTAAATCGTTTTAGAAAGGAAATGGAAGAACTCAATATACAGTTACAATTTATATCTGGTTCTTGGGGAAACCAATTCAACAGAATAGTGGATAAGTATTCTGTGGATTTTATTTTAACATCCGAAACTATATATGCTCCAGAAACTTTGCCAGTTGTTGCTGAATCAATATTGGATATTTTTAAGAACTCTAAATCTCTGGTGTCAAGAGCGATTGTAGCTGCTAAAACTATCTACTTTGGTGTTGGTGGCTCTACAACTGAGTTTTTGAATTACATCAATTCACGCATTACTAGTGATTTTAATATATCTGAAGAAACTGTCAACGACTCAAAATTGAAAAGAGCTATCATTACAATTGACTATAAAAAAGATTGATTTTATAAAATAATTCTAAAATGAAGTCTTTTTCACGATTGAACTAGCCCCACATATGCACTAATATACAGAAGAATAATTCTAATTATTTTGCTTATTAGCCTCATCATAATCACTTTTCAATAAACAAAATTGCATTAGATCAACATAGTTTTCATTGACGATTTCTTCTTGTTGTAAAATACCTTCTAATTTCATACCTAATCTTTCGGCAACTCTCCGACTTTTCGTATTAATGGTCGAACACCTTAATATCACTTTATTCATGTTCTCTTTCTCAAATGAATATTTAATTAAGGCCCTCGCTGCTAGCGTCATTATTCCCTTCCCTTCATACTTAGGATCGAGATAATACCCAAAACAAGCAGAATTATTAGTACGATTGAATTCATGTACACCTATTGTACCAATAGGTACATCGTCACTAATTATGGTACAGACTAACCCCTGATTTTTACCCCAATCCTCCTTTCTTTCTTTAATGTACTGTTTCATATCTTCCGCTGATTTAGTCAATCTTACCCAGTCAAACCATTTTGAAAGTGCATCTCTATTTTCTTCAACTATTCTAAATAACCCCTCTGCATGATAAACTTCGGATACTTCGAGCCTTATACCATCCGTTAAAGGGTAGTAAAACATTATTTAGGAAGTCGAATTAACCTATTGAATTAACCGTACGATTTCTACACATTTACCTTCGCACGACTTTATCTCCCAATTAGAAACAATACATTGAGAAATAAATATCTTTCTCTACCTGTTCAAAGAGTTTGTTTTTTAGAAAGATATAACTAGAATAATAAAGGTAAGTTATTCCCTCAAATATGTGCTGTGATACAATGACTATGATATGTAGTACCGGTGTGTAGGACGATTTTACGACAACTTATGAGAGCAATTATTTTTACGGATTGGTGATATAGTATAATTGCTCATAAAAAAACATAATAAACTAAAACTTAATTCAATGATACATTAGTGGCATGAGGAGCCCTTTAGTTTGATACGTAATATGATCGATGATCAGAAACAATCTATTTTTGGAGAGAAAAGGAACAAAAGTATCAATGACAGAATAATAAGAGAAGATATTTGTGGAAATTATGAAGTATTCAGTCTCTATATAATAAGGTATGGGCTAATTACTTTAAAGAACTATTCATTAAATCATGTATCTCCCAAGTTGATGTAGCGACTCCATTGATAGTTGTGTAGCCAATGAGAGTTCGCGAAACCTGAAAAATGGTAAAAGTCATGTGTCACAAAACATAGTGAATTTTCAAAGAAGTAAATACTAACAGATTTAATAGGTATAATGTTACGTAACTCTATTCAAAGATTAGCTATTCGTCACCAATCTACTGTTGCTAAGGCTGCACCAAGACCTTTATCCAATGCTTACGTTTCTAACTTAGAAACCAGATGGGATTCTTTACCAAAGGATGACCAAACTGCCTTAATAGAGAGCTTAAAGACTAGAATGGAATTGCCATGGCAAGAATTAACTGTTGCCGAAAAGAAAGCTGCTTACTACATCTCTTTCGGTGAATGGGGTCCAAGAAAGCCATTATATGGTCCAGGTGATAAAGCTAAGGTTTTCTGGGGTGTTGTCGGTGGTTTAGTTGCTGGTGTCGCTTTATTTGCTGGTATAAGAGCATTTGCTGCCCCACCTCCAACTACCTTAAACAGAGAATGGCAAGAAAAGTCTGATGAATACTTGAAATCCAAGAATGCTAACCCATTCTCTGGTTACTCTCAAGTTCAATAAATGCCTCAATCAACTTTACGGTGATACAAATCATAAATGATATCAAAGGAAAATTACCAATATAAAGTATAGTCAAATTTTATAATCGTGCATTATTTATCATTTATATCTGAGTTGATTTTACGTAGTCATTTAGATTACTATATAACTTTTTTATGAATTCAAATATTAAATTAAAATATTAAAATTGACAATAGTAATATCATGATACTACTAATAAATTATTCTTATGATCATTAGCATAGTCTACGCAAAATTTCTGTGATTTTATTGGTTATTAAATGCTCTTATCATCTGCTAAAAACAATATGCCACACACATTAAGATAAGTGTAATCCTTGTTTCAAACGAACGCCTTTCGTTTACCTCTAGTAATGCTCATAATATATTCATCTATAATTTAAACTATAATACAAAGAATAAAATGAAATAAAATAAATATACACCATCATGAATATATTAATCATCATCAGGGTTTGGTCCAAATTCACCCTCAAATATCGTTGCACCTTCTTTTCTGATATTCTCAATAGCAACACATTCATTCATCTCCAAGATGTTTCTAGCAGTTGGTCTATCAAAAGGATTTGGTTTAAGCATCCTGTTAACTAATTTATCTAGATTCATAGAATCCCCATTCACTAAGAATTGAGGGGCAGTTGGTGGGATTAAATCAATAACCGTCCCAGGGTATTCAACTGCTCTTTTAGAAGGATGAGATAAATGTGAGTTAATACGCAAGGATTGATTTGAGTTTTCCATTGAGTTGTATGACGTGAGAGAAGAAAAGTTGCGATGTTGTAAGAAGTCACTTATATTATCACTTGAAAGCTTGCCAGCATCGCTTAAATCTCCGCTTCTTAATTTCCTCCAAGGAGTACCGTTGTCAGGTAAAATTATATTAGCTGCGATTTCGAGTATTATCAAACCAACACTGAATATATCAGCAAATGGTGAATAAATTTTATCATTGATAAGCTCCGGTGCAATATAATTACGATCACCTTCTAAATCAAAATCCTTTTCTAGTATAGGTAACTTCGTGGCTAATCCAAAATCTCCAATTTTCAAAGAGCCTTCGAAAGTTACAAATATGTTAGCAGGCTTAATATCAAGATGCAAGAAATTTTTCAGATGAATAAACAGAACACCGCTCAATATTTCAATAAGTATTTTCCAAATTCTGAATTCATCAATTTTATAGTTTTTATGTTCTTCAAGAAAATCGGATAACGTACCGTTATCACAAAACTCCGTCATTATGTAATAATAATTATTAAAGTTCCAGGCTTCAATAAAATAAACAAGATATTCCTTACCTTCTTCTTGTTCTTGCATATTTAACTTCTCGTTATCTTTAACGCTTGTTAATATCCTCAATGCCTCGATCTCTCTTAAAATGGCTTTTCTTTCAGTTCTGCCTATAATTGGCTTTTTAGATCTTTTAATGGCCAACT
This sequence comes from Schwanniomyces polymorphus var. africanus, assembly GCA_030563145.1. NCBI lineage: Eukaryota > Fungi > Ascomycota > Pichiomycetes > Serinales > Debaryomycetaceae > Schwanniomyces > Schwanniomyces polymorphus. Next base: position 59,763 of record JAKUBG010000013.1, read on the forward strand.
TTTGTCCTTGGAAAGAGCATTCATATGCTAATGAAAATTCACCTGAATTAATATACTTGATATTGTTGATCCCAAATTTTGAGACAAGATGCTCGTCAAAATGCTTCTGGTCCTTTGAAGATTCAGTTTGAGTTAGACTCTCGCTACTTTGTATCATCGAACTATGAATAGGAGTCGAAGGTTCATAACTAGTCCTCAATAGATTAAATTTATTGTTTAATTTTTTAAATTGAACCGGGCTGAAATTTGCAGGCATTGAATGCGATTTTTTAAATGACTTTGTTGGTGTTTCAGGAATTGAAATATCCAAATCTGAGCTAGAATTAAAATCTATTTCGCTGTTGAGGATATTTGCAGTATTTGTCTTTTGAGAATTTGCTGTTGAAGGAATTTTAAAGAAGCTAGATGTAGAGTCGTTAATTGTAGAATTATTTGCAAAATTTCTACCAATTTCAATAGAAACTTCCAGATGTTCGTCATATTCGTCATTATTATTTGAAGCCATGTTACTCATATTCAGTCTATTCGTGTTTAATAGAGTCAATGGATTTCTTTTGATTGGTGTTTCTGGTGGAAGCTTTCTTGATTCCATACTAATACTATTCTTTTTTATGAGACCAGTAGATTTAAAAGCTGTCTGCAATGGTTTTACTAGATTGTATGATCTGTTTTCCTTGTCGTCGAATTCGTGTGTTTTGTTTATGTAAATTTTTGGCTTTTTATAATTATCTTCAGGCTCCTGGTAAGCAATAGAAACATTGGATGAATTTGAATGTTTCCTTAGTTTGGATGGGCTATCAATATCTATGTCATCAAAAGGATAGAAGTCGTTACTACCCGGATTTGGCGATGAGGTAAGTTTATTAAATGGTGATTTGTTCGCAGATATGTTTGTCTTTCTTACTTTATTAGTTGATAATCTGGAACTGAAGAATTTTGGGGTTTTCCTCACCTCTGGTGATGTGTTAATAGGCGAAAAAACGTCACCAGTAGAATTTTTAAATAGTCTTAATCCTTTATTCTCGTGTTTATTTAATATGTTACGCTCTGGTGTTTGCTTTTCTTGTAATGATGGTCTTGTAGCTTTTATTTTATTATGTGATGGTGAAGGAGATTGACTGATTAACTCATGCGGTCTTTTGAACTTATTATGAAAAGGTGTTCTGCTTGCAATTGGGCTAGAGACGTCAATTAAATCCTCCATTTCCCTAACTTCCAGACTTGGGGTGTCATCACTTTTCTGAGACCCATGGAGGGACATTAAATTAGAGTTTATTGATAAATTTAAGTACTTCAAAGATCTTTTAATTGATGATTGTTGAGAGCTACCTGTTGGACCCTCATGGCTTTCGTCATATTTGTCAATAAATGATTGAGAGTTCAGCAGCTTGTGTGAGCGTCTCTCATTGAAATCACTTTCCTCTTCCTGGGTATCATAGAAATTAGTTTCATCAATGTCATGTTTCAAGTTGAATGGAGGACTTTTGTTTATTTTCTTCTTATTTCCCCGTATAGATGGAGTAATGCTAGCTCTCTCTATACTGAAGTAGCTCGAATCTTGCTCTTCATGTTGGCTTTTCTTCTTTTTAGATGACAAAATATTCTCCTTGATATCATCAAGAATAAGGCTGTTAAATGAATTGGAAAAGTTATTTGTAAGAAGATCTATCAGATCATTATTAATGTATCCTGGCAGATCTATCCTCTGTTTCATTCTATCTTTGTTTACAGGGGTCAAAATATTTTCATACGTTGTTTGGTTTGTTGAGGCTGACCTTGAAGACCCAGTGTTGCTAGGGGTGTTGTTATTAGAAGTAGCACCCGCTGGGAATTGCGGGCGCAGGTATTTCATAGCTAATGATTTGCAGTTACTTTGAGTGTTCTCTGGCACTAGCAATAGCCTGAAAATCACCTAAATATGTACCTTTTGTAAAAAAGCAAATTCTAATCTCAATGTTTATTTTTTGTACGGAGATTCTAATTAGCTTTAGACGCGAAAATCTATTGTTCGCTACGTTTGTTTTGGGTAAACAAATATATCCCTGGCGAGTTTTTGCCGAGCTGCAGTAATATGTTGACATTTGAATTCCTGTTGGGCTATTTCGACCGTCGTCATTATAGCGCTATTACGGAGATAAGGTAATCTCTTATTATTTGTTGACAACTTGATACTTGATAGACGACGAGACAGATATTTTTTTATGTAAATTTCACACTGGCATTTCACATAAACCCTGGCATTTAGGCTCCTTATTTTGATCTCTAATAAAACAGCACAAGGACTCGAGAGTGAAAATGGGGTGCTTTGTTTATTCTTCATGGAGCATGTACATTATACGTTAGTTTGTTTAAGTATCTGTACTTACATGATATTCTAAAATAGACATCTCGTCAATGTATCTTGCAGATTACATGAATGCTTAAAATTTAATGGCTCTCAAGAGGCGGTAATCCGCTTGAGGGAACTTGTGAATGTTTAATCTAACAGTTGCGGTGCAGAAAATGTTCTGATTTTCTTCGTTTTGTTTACCTTTTTGGCGATCTCGAAATAGTTTAGGTAAGGTACATCTGATTTTACGACTATATTTTGTGGACAAGCGCAGATCTAGTAAATCAATGCAGTGTATTATGGAGAGAATGACCTCTAAAAGGATAATGTATCATGTCTTGTTTTACATCTGTATGAACTATATAAGCTGTAGATCTAATATACTTTACCATGCCATAATTGTAAGATATGTATTCCTATTAGGTAAATTTTTGTACTAAATCGGATTTTTACGGCAAAGGCGCTTAGACGAAATAACTAAAGTTGATTGGCTTGCAAATCTCAAAATTCAAGCAGAAAATCCCTACATTGGTTATTGTTTGGATTCAGTCCATCTACAGTTACCATAGCATTCATGCGCTTAGAAAGTTTAACTTCAGATTTGTCAATGAAAGAGAGCCAAGTAAGAATGGGATACTTAGGTACCTACGTTACAAGCATAAATTACTATAATTTAAATAGCATGCATCATAATAGTAATGTGTAGATAACAATTGAATATAGAACGTTGATAAGTATTAGAACATATTGTCCCATTTGAGCTTATCATGATCAGTATTGTGGATATTTGAGAATGACGAAATAGAATCAGATCAATGACGAAAGTTCAAATTTGGAAATCATACCAAAGTTATTTAAAACCTATATCCATAGCCATAGCCTTAAACGGCATGGAATGGCTTCTGTTTATTTCCTTCTGTATGATCCTTTGGCTCTAATTAGTAATTCAATTTTGAGTAATAGAACCGTTTTCTCTATTCCTATTCGGAATGTAGTATGATACTAATCATAAAATGGAAGTTAGTTTTCTTAGGTAAATTTTTGAATTGATGTTAAATATGATGTAATTTGATATATAGTAGCACATAACCACGTAGAAAATTATTTGATCATAGAGACATAAATATATACTCCTATACGAAGTATTAATCATGTATCAATTAAAACTATAGTCGTGAAGTTTGGATCATGAATTGCATATGGTTGAAAATAGACCTTAGGCTGCTAAACATTTATACTAAAAAAAAATTCTTTCAGCTAATTAATACCGTTAATATATAGTTAGACATAAGTACATCTAGAAATACTAGTAATGAATTATATGGTAATAAGTTTAAAATCTTTTTTGAAAGCATAAGTCAAAAATCTACGTACTTCATGAATTACTTACGACACGTGATAAATATAGTTGGTCTTAAAGCCGAATAGTCAAGTATCGACACATTCAACTCGTTCAAACATATAATGAAATCTAAAACGCTCAATCGTATATTGTAAACAATGGTCAATTCCTGGGATGATTTCTTACAGAAATGTGAGGTTACTAGAAAGAACAAACTTTCCATCGTTCCTTCAGACGAAGCTTATGATGAAAATGATATATTTGCTTCTAAGCTAGGAGGTATCCCATATTGGCCAAAGAATGATGAGTATCCAGCATTTGATGACTATGAAGCTCAATTGGTCATTCAATTGAATTTGGATGAGATGCTGAAGAAAGTAGATTTAAAAAAAGTTTGTCCGTATTATCCCACAACTGGTATTTTACAATTCTTTCTTCTCAACGATTTTATTGGTGATGAAGATGATAACATCTCTTGGTACTATAGGTATTGCATGCTAAGTTTCTGAGCTTCTTTTCTTGTTTATAAGAATTAAGTAAATGACTTTGCACTCTCGAGGCTGGACAATTGCTCAACTCGTAAATTCCGTAAAATTATTCTTCCGAGAGTTGTCTTGAATGGGGACTTACAATTTTTCCTTAGCTAGAAACAGTTAAATCACCAATTAGTTCAAGATACTTGATGTCTTCTAAAATACAGACCCCCAGGACTATTTTAAACTAAGGTAGCACCAACCACGTTATAACCTAAGAGTTCATCATTTTCATTATCGCTGAATAAACTTTTGGGTCCAACTTCTTGGAAATAGTCTTTTTCTTGGTGCTGCAGCAGTTTTCGAATAACTAGGAGATGCCGAATTTTGTTTCACATTCGTTATTGCTTCTGGCGTGGAACTGTCTTCGGATTGGGATTCAGTTTTGGTGAACGTACTTCAGACTTCTATTTTAACCCACTTCCAAAAGCATGCATGCAAAAATTTACTAAATATAATCTTGTGTTCAGCATGAGAAGATGAAGAATGGCCAACTTAAGGTTCTAACTGAAAACCGTATGAATAGATGCTGTAATAATTTTGTTCAAGAAATCATGAATTATAAGAGGAAATAAGCTTTCCCTGACAAAGTTTACTAGAAAAACATTCCTATAACCAAATCATTTTGGGACCTAATAGGGATAAAGTTGCTCCACTAGCAATATCAGTACATCTTTTAAACCAACTACTTCTACAAGAGCACAAATGGCATTCAACCCCACATTCTCGAACTCCTTTTTCCTGTAAGCTACAATTAAAGTTTTTGATCCGACAAGAACAGTTGCTACTTCGGTACTGAGCTTGGTTGCATTGCTTGTCTTTGTTCTTCTTCTTCATGTAGCAATGTGCGTCATCTTGTGCGTATCTCTTATCCAACAGTGAATTTAGAATTATTAGCTTACCATCTTCATCATAAGTTACCTCCTCCGTCCAACTTTCATTTTGATTAATAAATTCAATTAATTCAGGGAAATTATCGAATCCTAGCAAATTTATTATTGGTGTATATAATTCACCATATCCCTCTGAAACAGTTAATTTTTCTATTTCAATCAGCATTGGAGTCAGATTCGGAACCTGTACTTCAACAACTACATTCTCTTTATCGTCAGTTTGCCTGAATAATTCGTCTTGGGTAAATGGTACACCATCTACTATGATTTTAAGACCAATATCTTGAATCATAATACTAGTTGCATTATCTATTAACGATAGCGTTGTATTAAATAAAGGATCAATAGCCATTGTTTATGAGATTATTTGTAGAAGAGTAATAAATACTCCAGTAAGCACGATTTTATTACTTGGTTTATTTTTAGCTAAAAATAGACTGTTGTTTTTTGTGTAACAATAAATTGGAATCAAAAATCTGCGAAAATAAAGATTAAACAGAAGATATCAGATAACCTGTTTTGTGAATTGAGTCCGTGTACACGTAAGGATAAAGCTATGCCATAAATGCCAATGGCATTGATCAATCAAGTATATATTATGAAAATCAAAAAGCTTAATTCGTTTTACATAGCCCAGCTACAAATATATAAGAAAATATTAGCATGAATTACTATAAAGCGTAATATAAGAAAGGATAGAATAGCCAATTGATAAGCAAAAACTAATAGCAAAATATTTTTGTTCCTGTATTTAAACAAAAAATTAGATCAATGATCTTCTTTAGATTTCATTAAATTGATAATAGCTAGGATTAAACTAAAATAACTAATTTACACATATCATATATAACATCTTGGAATTTTACATCATCATTAATCTATAACATTGTTGTTTACCATCCGGATACAAGCATTGGACATTTCTTAACTGAAGAGCAGATTGCATTAAACTTGAATGAAAGGCAATTCTCCCCTTCTTTCGGCAAACCATTAAAGATTGATTTTAAGAAGCTGACGAGATATTAGAATTCATGGATAAGTCACATACTGAGTATAGAGAACTATACGAGGAATATGAAAAGTTAAGTTGGAAAGAGAATCATTTTAATGACTCTAATTCAGGATCCAAGATTGGTGGTTACGCATGTTTTATTCAGGGCGACCCCCTAGAAGAGGAAGGGTTTCTAGATGAAATGGTAGTGCTTCTTCAATTAGATTCGAATAGCGAACTAGAACTTATGATTGGAGATGCAGGTGTAGCTTCGTGGCGACTTGAAAAAAATAAACTTCGGAAGCTTGATTTTAGAAGGGTGCATTTTGATATGGCTTGTTGCTAAATATAACGAAGACAAGTCAGCAATAACTTATTACATAAGATTCAATATTGCATTGTTTGACCTTTAGTTTCATTAATCAATAACAACGATATATAGTCAGAAATAAACACAATTCATGAGGAAAATACCCATAATGAATTATATGGTGATATTCTGATCAGTTTGAAATCAATATTTCGAAAGCACACCTCCTTGATGGTAGAAATAATAAAAATAACTTCCACATGAATTAGTATACATCCTCCAACACGTGATGATAGTTTATAGTCTTAAAGCCGAATTCAAGGAGTTGATTATTGAGACATTCAACTCGTTCAAATGTATAATAAAATCTAAAAGCTCAATCGTATATCGTGAACAATGAGCAATTCCTGGGATGATTTCTTACAGAAATGTGAGGTTACTAGAAAGAACAAACTTTCCATCGTTCCTTCAGATGATTCTTACGATGTGGAAAATGATATCTTTACTTCTAAGTTAGGTGGAATCCCATATTGGCCAAAAGGTAAAGACTATCCTAGACTTGGTGGCATCGAAGCTAAATTGATGGTTCAATTGATTTGGATGAAATGCTGAAGAAAGTAGATATAAAGAAAGTTTATCCATGTTATCCTTCAACTGGTATTTTACAATTCTTTCTTCTTGACGATCCTCTGCTTGGCCTTGGTAACGGAGGGGAATCTACCAGGGTCATTTACCATCCTGATACAAGTGTGGACCATTTCTTGACTGAAGAACAATTCCTAATGAACTTAAACAATGGCGAATTTCCTTACGCCGATTCATTAAAACTTGATTTTAATGAAGCTGATGAGATTTTGGAATTTGGAGATAAAACTCACACTGAGTTTAAAGAACTATACGACGAATATGACAAGCTAATTTCGGAAGGTAACGAGTTCCATGATTCTAATTCAGGTTCCAAAATTGGTGGTTATGCCTACTTTACTCAGTATGACCCCTTTGAAGGACGGGAGATTCCAGATGAAATGGTAGTGCTTCTTCAATTAGATTCAAATAGTGAACTAGACCTTTTGATTGGAGACTCAGGTGTCGCCTCCTGGAGACTTGAAAAAACTAAACTTCAAAATCTTGATTTTAGTATGGTGCATTATACATGGGACTGTTGCTAGTTAAATACTCTATAGGGAATTTTATATTAAGTTTTATTTTGCATAGATAGGCATATAAGCAATGTAATATGTTGTTTCTTAATCATATCATATGATAGCAAATTGTAGCCATTCACACATGATCAAAAACTTACTATTAAACTAATATTTATTAATATCAGTCTGAAATACACGTCTAGCTGCTACGAAAAGATCATTATTGGCTATTTTATTAAATCGTTATTTTTGTCTTTCATTATGTAATGCAACTTCACGCTCCACATCCAAAGCTTGACGTATGTCGTATTTTCTTTGTCATTCTTGCTAACCAATCAAGTTGTATCTTGCAGAATATGCGAGGTATTTTTTTGCGGGTAAAGCCTATCGAATATTATAAAAATTTTCTTTAAAATGTGTCAAAGAAATATTGACATGTCCTAATACGCCCCACCCTTAAAACGCAAAAAATATCGCACTTTTTAATTTGCACTTTTAATTAGCGCTTTTGATTATTAGTTACATTAAACTTAATGATTGTAGTCTTGCTGAAGGTATACGTATACACTTTTAAATTATACTTCTATAGGAAATAGTCTCGTTCAAAGCACTTTATCCGAATACTGTATCGAACTGAGCTACTTCACGTCATTAGTACTATTAACGTGCAATTACATGTTCTTCAATGCTTATATGTTCAGTTAACAAACCGAAGAGAGGAAATTTTCTTTGAGGATGAAGGCTTATCTAGGAAACTTGTCATGATTAACTAAAAATAACAAATCTACAAAAGAAATAAAGAGGAGACAAAACCATTGATGTCACTATATCCCTTAATAAATAGTTGGTGAAAAATCATATGGTAACAATAGTAGGTTGCACAAACTGAGGTATCACCAGGCTATGTAAATTTCTTCTGGTGAGACACTAAGGGAAATTTTATCAGAATAACCCCCAGTCTCATTTGAATGTGATAATCCATATAGAAAACTACATTGACTAGTAACTAAAAGCTTTGTCTTAAGCAATTGACGTAGTAGGTGGCGTAGAGGCGTAGCATTTGTAGTAATAGTTAATACCTAGCGGTCGTCACCTTGAAAATTGCCGATCCACTACATTCTTGTATACAGTAGTGTGAACATGGTCATTTTTACTGGTGGGAATTATTAATTGTCGCACCAGCATTGGCTGAAGATGCTCTAGATTATTGGCTGCCGGATATGGTAATAATAAGCAGCCGCAGTCTCATCCTCTTTCCGATTCGTAAAGTAGTATTCTTTAGAAAATGAACAAAAAGCAAAGAGTTGTTCATTAGAGTTTTCATTACGTTAATAACTTCTAATAATACGTTGTTATTATATATTTTCATCTACAAATAGCTTCGATCTTCATACTGATCTCATGTATATATAAATGTCAGATTTAGAAACTAGTGATACAAGAAACGTAATGGAGCAAGCGCCACAGACGACTGGTTTGATGGAAAAGCCAATCATATCGAAAGGTATGCCAAATGAACGTGAAAAGCTGAAGGAAAAATCAACTGATGAAGGTGCAATAAAGGAAACCAATGATGTAATGAGTGGTAACACAAGCCATGTGGAAGGACAAGACAAAGAAGAGACGAGTATACGAAACGATGATGATACTAAGAAAAGGAAAGTTGAAGTCAAGGAAGAAGTTACTGGTAATGAAAGTTATAGAATTGATAATAAAGATGATAAAGTAGAGAATGTACCTGCTGATGGCCAACAATGCTCCAACTGTGGAACTACTAATACTCCACTTTGGCGTAGAGCTCCAGATGGGACACTCATCTGTAATGCCTGTGGTTTATATTTGAGGTCCAACAACACGCATAGGCCTGTTAATTTAAAGAGGCCACCAAATACCATAGTTGTAACTTCTTTGGAGGAAGGTTCATGTAAAGGAGATGGCAGATGTAACGGTACTGGGGGATCAGCTGCGTGCAAGGGTTGTCCTGCTCTTAATAATAGGGTAGTGATAAAAAAAGAAGCACCAAAGTCAATGCCTGTGGTTAATGTTGACAATAAAGATAGTGACCCAATGGCTATAGCATGTTATAATTGTGGAACTACTATTACACCTTTATGGCGTCGTGATGACACGGGTAATACAATTTGTAATGCATGTGGTTTGTATTATAGACTTCATGGTAGTCATAGGCCCATAAAAATGAAAAGAAGCACAATTAAGAGAAGAAAGAGAAACATAGCTCAGAATAAAAAAGAAATGGATTCTATAACGCATAATATTGAATCCACTCCAGCAACACCAGAGAATAAGGAAGGAATATACTGTAGCCAAGAGATGCCAAAAGTTGGTGTTTATTCGCCGTCTGAACAACAACCGAACATAGTAAATATTCATGGTCAAAGAATTCCTCCAATTTCAACTCAATATTCACAGTACAATGACCCACGGTTAGTTCATAATAATGCACTACAGTTACCACCTGTACAGCATCAAATAAAATCATTGTCTCCAATGCCTGTTACATTCACGTCATTACCTCAAGCATATAACCGTCCAATGTCTCCTCCGGGATATAGACATGATAATATCTCACAAATGCCACAAAATATGCCAACTAGATTAAATCCAATTCAATTACCTGCTCTTATTAATAGCAAGCAATATCTGGATCGCCAAATAATACCTGGTGCAGGGTCTTTTGGTTTAAGGGATGTGAGAAACGTCTCAAGCACTAGTGAAGTTTCTGGCGTCCCTAAATCTGGTTCATTAAATAACCCCCCAGTAAATGGCAATGATAGCTGTAAGAAAGAAGGACAGACATCTTGTTGTGGTAATAATGGTCCTAAGAAAGCCCCAATTGTCATTGATTTTACATCCAGTTATCGTCCGGGTGCCTCACTTTCTGTACCTTTAAGTAACTCCAAACTGGAGAAAACACTGCCAGGAGGGAATTCGATGTCCATTGGTGGTCTTCTTAATGACAAATGATGTACTATATTATCAACATATAAAAGCTTTGTTTTTGTGGGAAAAAGAAAATTTCTCGTTTTCATGAGTTTGCTGAATATGGGTTCTCTTACTGGCTGGATTTTATAGATAAGTGGTTGGCTTACAATTAAAAATTAGATTGGAAATGGTATAGTATATAGATATGAATCAACCTAATTTAATAATAGCTTTATAACTGATAACCAAAGACGACTAAATCTTTTAATTTCAAGGATCTTAAACTGTTAGAGTTAGATTGGTAGATTGTTAGATTGGTAGATTAAGATGTTGGATTGTTAGATTGTTGGATGGGTTAGATTGAAATTACCAATATATTCTTCTCTTAGAATGTTGTTTTAAGAGCTATTGATAGTACTTCATAAAGGTATACTCTATTTGACCGAATTAGTATAACTATAAGGGTATATTCTTTCCAACACCATACGAAGTATATATCACAACACTCAAGAATATTGAATAGAAATAGAACTAACTGAACTTAGTTCATATTATTCCTAATATTTGACCATGTCTTACTTAGAAGCAAAAGTATTACTTTTAAAATCCTTGACTAGTGTATACCTTCTAGATTAGGAGTTGCACTTGAAACCCCATTGGTCCTAATAAGTACTATGTTATTTATTGGTTTGGTTCATTTAGATATAACTTATGATAGTTATATATTGATTAACTTTCCTATTAACTACCTATATATATTATTGATTGGTTTATTTTAGGAATATGATTATTTATTAATCCTAAGCAATTTTCTCTTGATAAAAATCAAAATTTGGTCACTTTCTTTCCTGCGTTCATCATTAGCTTGATCATCACCAAGTTCTCTGTCTCTTAAGAAAAAGGTAAAGAAAATCAATGGTACACACAAGCAAACACACACAATCATTAAGATCCTTTGAACGTATCTATAAGATTCAACAACACCAGCTCTTTCTGTTGTCTCCATGGTATATGAAAGGATGAACTTCATTGGGTTTTTATATGCTAAAGCGGCCATCTTTTCATTTCCTATATTTTTGACTAGTTGGGGATACATGTTATGACTCCAAATAGCACTTGCGACGGCAGATCCGACGGCAGATCCAATAAAATAAGTGATATAACCTAATGCAATTACTGTAGCCATATGTTCATGATTTGTGCATGCTTGCATAGAAATACTGACAGGATATCTAAAGAAGGTGGTTCCTAGACCAATCAAACATTCACCAGCAATAATACCACTTCTAGAACTCAAGCCACCTCTATATTTAATCATAACCCCAAACGCAACCATCCAGATAAAAGTACCTAAAATAATGAATCCCTTTAATCTGCGTACATAGACAACAATTAACCCTAATGGGATAGCTACAAGAGCAGAAACAAAAGCAGTCAACCCAAAAATAACAGTGGCAGATTTTTTACTTTCACCGACAGCCACGATTAAAACAGTATAAATATAACTTGCTTCAAGTGCAAAGATCATTTCATAAACGAAAGAGATAATTAAAGCACTCCAGATACCTCTATTTTCCAAAAGACGTAAAGGAGCAATTGGATCAGGTGAATACCATTCATAGGCTGCAAATACGAAGAATAAAACAAATCCGATAACAAATGGTGCAATAATATGTCCTTCTCTCCATTCGTTGGAGATACCTTCGGCAATAGTAATTGGGACAAGGAAACAACCGCAAGCAACAACCAAAAGCAAGATACCAATGACATCTAATCTGATAAACAAGTATTTCAAAAATTTGATAAGACCAAGCTCTTGAAATTTAGTCTGGTGCTTTTTAAATTCTCTCCATTCTTCTGTTTTTCCAGCTAACCACCTCATATGTAGCATACAACAAACAAGAGGAATACAAGACAATGGAAAAATAAATGCCCACATACCTACATCCCAGGACCAATGGACTTGTGGATTGGCAACTTCTGTGATAACACCTCCAACCCAAGTGTTAATAATGTATGGGAAAGTAGGAACAAAAGTATAAAACAATCTCCATTTCATTGCCGAGAAATCTGAAAGAATGAATAATACAATAGATATAACACCCATATAACCGAATCTGTATAATATTGCACCCCCAGCGTAACGTTCGACATCGTGGGCTTGAGATTGGATTATAGTTCCAATAACATACAACATGACAGAAACTAAGAAGATCTCTAAACGTCCAAAAACATCTGATAATCTTGAGTAGATGGGCTGGGCTGCTGCAGATGTGACTGATGTAATAACAGATACAGTAGTAAGCAAGGAATGCTTAGAATATGAGGAAGTTGCATAACTTGTAAAAACATTCCTAATTTTCGAATCCAATGTATAAGCAAATGCAATTAAGAATACTGAGAATAAAAGAATTATCTTGTGTAAAATAGTATTCCATTGTTTAGCCAAAATTTCTGCTTTTAAAACACCAATTGATTTCTCTTCCATCACCAAGCCTTTGTTACTTTCATATCCAAATAATTTCTGATCTTGTATGCTTTGCTTCTCAAAGTCACAGCTAGATTTTTCATCCACGCTGGTTCTCTTAACAGAATTAGAATCTCCCATTACTGATTTGATACCTAATAATATGATCAGTTTAGATAATATAACTGAGTAGAATAAACTGTTGTTTTAAATAATATCTGAATCCCATCTAGTATTAGGATATTGCTGTATTATATAGCCATGAAATATAATGCTACATGTCTTTATTCATAAATTATTTCGTATTTGAATATGAAGCTTGATCTTCAAAATATGCATCAAAACAATCATGCTTTGCTTTCTATAACATCAAATTCTCAAGATGCGTCCATCTGATTATTAAAACAATGGAATAGGACTTCATACAGAGATGAATTACCTGTTCTATAAAACTTTATTGGTTAATTACATCTGTTTGCATTAATGCCCAGAATTTTGAACTGTAAAACTTTATAGATCAATCTGATAACACTATAACTCTAATTTTCTATCATTGAATCACTGAAGTATAGCGTATATTACGTAATTAAGCTATTAGTGTCATTTAGGTTTATGTAAGCTACTTCACTTGTCCTGTTTCTTTCTTCCTGTTAACTGACTTCACCTATATTTACAACTATTCTTTTGAGAATATAGACAGATTTTTATTTTTCGCGGAGATAACTTAGTGCAGATTCAAAATCCGTCTGCATTTTTTATAATGTATCAGTGCATAATTCTTGAGGTATAACTTCACTATACACACTAAACTGTATATTTCCAAAGTCAATTTGCTTGCTTCCTTATTCTCCTCCAATCGAAAAATCTAACCTTTGACTATAATCGTTATTACATTTCTTTGTGGCTACTTTAAGTTCCTAAATACCGTATTTAGTCAATTATTTAGGCTTGTATATCAGGAGGTATAATCGTTTTTTGTCCGACTATTCTAACGACAGCATATTTACACCCATTTGAATCCCGAACATAATTTTTGACTTCATGAAAAATCTTGGTATCCCAATACTGAAACGTATTGGGCCAGTTTTGGTTAGTAGATTTATATACATACAAAGCTAAATATAACATATATAATTACCGACACGGCTTTCTTATTTAATGCTTGATCTACTTCTACTTATTAACTATGCAATCTAACAAAATAGCGAGTCTCGGAAATTGTCTTGTTACCCCGGAATTAGCGTTTTCTCAACTAACTTCTAGTAAAAACCCAAGCCCATCTAACGGTCAAAAACAGATGTAAAAGAATACACTAATACTAAGTTTTTCAAAGAGATAGGTATATGAGTTACATGAATGTTAGGTGATCGAAACTACAGAATTTTTCAAGTTTTGGGATTTCCCTTTTTGGGCTTTATTTTAATTTCCGTGTACTATCATTAAATCCGCCACATGGAGCACATGCAGTATATGTCTTGAATGGCTTCATTAGTCACAATTGGCACAAGAATTTTCCCTACATATCCTCTAGACTTCAATTATCAATTAGGACTATCTAGAAGGTTCTTTCTGTATTCGTAGATTGTATGATTTCCACAATATCATGTAATCATAAATTGGCCCGTTGATTAATAATTTTAATCGACCGCACAAAATATATTTGTGATTAGAAATTATTAGATCTTATCATCATCAATGTATAAATGGCATCAATAAATAGTTCATATGAGCGATCTCATTCTATCGGTGAGAATCATGAATTGATCACTTATATTATTCCTGATTTTAAGGCAGTTTCGTATTTTGAAAAGGAGTTTTCAGCTAGAAATGAGTTCCATATCGTGGAGGAATCCACATCATCAGGTTTTGATATATACTTAGTGGAACAATGGTTAAGTAATCGTAAAATAGGGACGGTGATATCCATGTTTACAGGGAATCAAGATCAGAAAGTATCAGTTGTGAAGTTTACTATTTTGAAAAAACAGACTAGGATGTATCCTCTTCGGTTTCAGGAGTATTTGAATGAGCAGATATTGAACCAAGCTACGTTGAAAAAGATGGATATTGGGGGTCAGCATGAGGATTCTTCTACAATTCATAATCACGTAGATAACCAAGTTTTATTTGTTACTAATATAACTACTCTTCCATCGGATTTGAATTTAATTCCTTTGCCTAATGGTGACTCTAGAATTGTTGAAGAAAATTTCCTACTAAATTACAACTTGAAGAAACTACAGTGTAGCGGTAGATCTTTGTCATTGATAAGTGATAAAATTTCCGATGCAAGTGAAGATAAATTCCGCCAAATGTACAATATCTATACTCCTCACATACCTATACGCTTTGCGATCCAGGAATTGATAAATATAATACAAATGGGATTATTTTACTTTGATTTATTAGATGCCAAGTATTGTGATGGTTTACTTTGTAGTAAGACCGAGGAGGCTATAATGAATTGGTGGAATTTTATTGGTTTACCACATTTCAATTTCAAAGCTAGTCCCAAGAATGGTATTTTACCTTCCAGTACAGTTGCTGCAATAATAGGTCTTATATTAAGTGTAAAAATACGACTTCAGCTAGTTGGTGGGTGTGATGTTCCAAAGGATCCTTTTGACTTCGAAAATTTCATGATATCCATTGGTCAATTTCAGAAACAATATAAATTGGAGAAAAGAAGAAAACTAGATCTTGAAACACTAAATAAACTATTTTCCGTAACAAATGCTAAAATACTCCACGACCCTAATAAAGTTTATCATCACAACGAACCATATGACGAAACCTATGATTCAAATTTCACAAATTCTAAAGTACTGAGTTTGTCTTTGAATAATTTATACCCAAGTCTGTCAAACGTGACCCCCATGTCAACTAGCAAAAGGAATAAGAATTATTATAGTAAAGAATTGAAGAAGTTTACAAATGTAGTAAAAAGTACTGTCCAAGATCGTATTAATATGACTAATGAAGACGACCCAACTAATTCAAAATCTACTCTGAGAATTAGGAACAGGCTAGCAAAGCTAACAGATAATGTCAGTCCTTTGGATGTTGAAATTTTAGACTTGGAAACTTTGGTTAAGCATTATTTTGTTGGTAAGACTCTAGTTAGATTATGGTATGGGATGGGACCTACTTCCACTGATCCAAAGCTAATTAATGGTAAGGGCCAAAGGAATCGTCAAAGAATTCAAAACAACAAACAATATGAATTTGTTAGTTTTAAAGATAAAATTTCAAAAAATCAAAACATGCCAAATTTAGGGGAGTTTTCCTTATATTCCAAGGGGCTTAATAAAATGAAAGCAGGATTACAGAGTACAGGATTATTATCTTCAACACCAAACCTGAGTAAAAGGGATGTATCCAGACTAGGAAAGGATTCAGATAAAGGTGATAATGGAGCCTATCTCGGGGACCCATTTATTGGTGAAGGACGGAAAAAAAGCTTTGATAACATGTATTGTAACAATGCTCCGTCTATTTGTAATGATATAAATAATGAACTAATGAAAATTAATGGTGGATTGAACAGAAGAAACTCGTTTCCTACAACTAAACAGGAAGATAATTTAAATCTTATGGAGTACAAACGAAATGAAAGGCTCTTGGATCTAGATGAATTAAATAATGTCTCTAGAAAACACCGAAGCTTGAGTTTTTCTTACTTGGAGGACTACATTCTTCGCTCAGATCAAAAATTATATACAGCAGAATCAATTTCTTCAACTCATTTGAAAACTGTTGAAAAATTAATTCAATTCAATTACCTTAAAAAAGTATTCAATGATGACATTCCTGCAAATACATCGCAAACTAACCAACACCTAGCTTCTGCTTATAATCAATTGAATTTTGAACTTATGAAATTCACAAATATCTATAATCAAACAATGGCAAATAAATATAAAATTATAGATCAAGATTTATCCGATAAATTAGAGTATGATATAAATGAATTAACAGCAACGACTGATAGATTAACTTACGAAAAAAGAATTGTGAGTAAACGGTTAAACGAATTAGATGAAAATTCAAAAATATTGGAACTTAAACTCCACGATCAATGTGAAAAGAAACTAGCTTCAATAATCGAACATTTAGTTCATCTGAAGAAGTTCAACAAGGTTTTCAGCGACATCAAGGAGCGTGACGAGATAGTCTTCAAGTTGACTGGAAAAGATTCAAAGAAATTAAATCTTGAAAAGACTAATACACAAACAGATGGTATAACTCAAATATTCAAGCTGATTATTGTTTTCATTTATGACATAATTATATTGGTTTTCCTGTATTTCAAATTCGACAAGCGTAATATGAATCTCGATAGAATAATGCAGACTTGGAGAAAGGTGGATCCTAACAAAAATATCATGAATAAAGCATATAAATGGATTGATAGGGATCCTACCAAAGATATGCTTTCAGGGTTACAGGAAAAGTAGCTCGTTAATTTCACTCAGACTCCTTGTGTTTCAATGTATGTTCGTTGAAAAATGTATTTAGCATCTCGACTAGTTTATTTAAATCCTCCTGGTACTCTACAGAATTTATTACTTCATTGTCTTTCTCAGAAGAAGAAATTATCATTTTCAATTGTTTCTCTACTTTATGTATGTTTTGGAATAGGTTAAATATATTGAGATCAAGTTGGTCAATTACGGTATTAGAATTCTTGATATAGTTTTGAGTGAACTGCTTTTTTATCTTTTCACTAAGTATATCTCTGGAATTACCTCTATTCTCCAATGATTCCTTTAACCCCAGATAAAGTGCTATATTGCTAGTTATGATTTCATTACACTTGTCTGTGATTTCCTCTTCTTTCTGTATTTTCATTATCAACTCTAGCTGCTGATTTTCTAGCTCTTCTATACGGGCTTCATAATCGTCTTTCACTCTACTCTTATGACTAATCGATTTCTCTGTCAGTTCTTGAAGATCTCCCGCTTCATTGACATCAGCTAGTGCTTTGATACGTCTCTGTAATTCACTCGTACGGTTATCCGTAGCTTCTAGTTCTCTATCAATACTATCCACAAGATTGTATAAAATCTTAGTATCTTTACTCAGCACCATAGTCTTCACATAAGCATTAGTGGTTTGGTTATACATCAATATTACATCTTAGATCACTCATGAGAAAGTCGGGTAATTACCAGTTTCCGATCTTAACAAGTTTCAACACGTCTCGTTTATCAAATGAGTTTACATAGATCTAAAGGCTTGACCTAATTCTATTTAATACATATCAATATATCCACAATGGTTACAATTGGAAATGCACATGATGATTTGATTCATGATGCGGTATTGGATTATTATGGTAAAAGATTAGCAACATGTTCTTCTGATAAGACAATTAAGATTTTTGAGGTGGACGGCACAGACAATTATAAGTTGGTGGAAACATTGAGCGGCCATGAAGGTCCAGTTTGGCAAGTTGCATGGGCCCACCCTAAGTTTGGATCTATTTTGGCATCTTGTTCGTATGATGGGAAAGCAATGATTTGGAAAGAGCAACCAGAAACCCAACAATGGTCTATAATTGCGGAGCATAACGTTCATCAAGCCAGTGTAAACTCTGTCAGTTGGGCTCCTCATGAGTTAGGAGCTATCTTATTATGTTCTTCTTCAGATGGGAAAGTTTCAGTAGTAGATTTCAATGAGGATGGAACAACTTCTCACATTATTTTTGATGCACATGCTATAGGTGTAAATTCTGCATCATGGGCACCAGTTTCTAATGCAAATTCGAAAGATCCAGCAACTTTAAAGCAGTTACGTAGATTTGTGACAAGTGGTTCTGATAATTTAGCAAAAATCTGGTCTTTTGATTCATCCAAAAATACTTACGTTGAAGAAGCCAAGTTAGAGGGCCACACTGATTGGGTCCGTGATGTTGACTGGTCTCCATCGATTTTAACACGCTCTTACATTGCTACGGCCTCTCAAGATTGCACTGTGTTGATTTGGTCTCAGGATAATAATGGAAAATGGCAAAAACAATCTTTGACAGAAGAAAAATTCCCAGATGTTTGTTGGAGATGTTCTTGGTCTTTCTCGGGTAACATCTTAGCTGTTTCTGGGGGTGATAACAAGGTCAGTTTATGGAAGGAGAGCTTACAAGGTAAGTGGGAATCAGCGGGAGAAGTTGATCAATAAGTAAGTCAAAATTAAAGAACCAATTTAGAGATTAAAACTAATGTATCATAAATTATTTTTCTTGACTATATAGTTCATTAAATACACATCATAATTCATTAACCACAGCTTCAATAATCTTTTGAACATCTTTCGATGCTTCATCTGCCGTTTCTAACACCTCCTTATGAGAAGCCATACCTTCATCTAAGCGCTTTGGATTATCATCTAGAGCATTAGCTGGTTTGTCACCACATCCTGCATTGGTAATCAATGATAATGCCAATACTCTTAAGCCACTATGACGAGCCACAATAACCTCTGGAACAGTTGACATTCCAACAGCATCACCACCTAATAGCCTAATCATTCTAACTTCAGCTCTAGTCTCAAATGTTGGCCCTGTTACAAACATATATGTACCCTCGTAAATATTTCTAGATAACTTCAATTCTCCTCTTGCTTTTGTCAAAAATAACTTTCTTAAATCATGATCATATGCATCGGATAACGGCTGAAACCTTGTACCAAATTCCTCTAAGTTTGGGCCTAATAATGGATGGTTTCCAGCAAGTCCTGGAAAGTTTATATGATCATTAATCAACATCAAATCACCAGGTTTATATTCGGAATGGCAGCCACCAGCTGCGTTTGTAACTATAACTGTTTCAATATCCAATCTCTTAGCTACACGAATTGGAAATGTAGTCTCTTGAAAGGTGTAACCCTCATAATAATGTAAGCGACCAACCATGCACATGACAGGTGTTTTATTTGTTCCTATTAATCCAAATAATAACTTTCCAGAGTGACCAGGAACAGTAGAAGTCCTGAATCCTGGAATTCTGGAATATGGTATTTCAATTCTTGGTTCCGATAAAATAACATCCAGTATTCCTCCCAAACCAGATCCACAGATAATCATTACTCTAGGATTAGCAATTAATGGCAGTGATTCTAAAGTAGAGCGGAGAGTTGCCGTAGCTTCATTTATTAGAGCGATGTATTCAGCTGGGGGGATGTTTGACGATGACATTTTATATCTTAGATTAGAAAGTTATTTAAAATTAAAGTTTGCTCCATACAGTTTATATAATTCACTCATACTTCCGGTTCAAATATACTACCGACCATTAATTTGTCAAACTAACCTGCAAAAATACTACTACCTTCTGTGATAACTTTTCTATAATAAAATAAATATGAGTATTGAATCTAATGATAACCTTATCAGCGAAGGTGGTCGGGGAGACTTATTCGATAGAATACTAATGACTTTATATGTAGACAACGTAGGTGAGCCTTTTGAATCTTTTATGAGTTTTAGAGACTTCACAATGATAACCAAAGATTATAAAGAAAATTTTAAAAAAGAGGTAAAGGATTCCAATGAAAAGTCTATTATGGAATTTGATACTATTGAAATAAAACCAAAAAGAAAATGCCTTAGATATTCTTTTGAATTTAAAAAAAAATTCCGTAAAAGACTGTCGCAGAGGGCTTTTTCGCTTTATCTGGCTGCAAATATTGTTGGAATCCTAATCAAACAGGTTATACTTGGAAAAAAAAAAAAAAGCCAATGTGCAACATTACTGTGACCTTATCAGTATTCCAATTTGTACTAAAAGCTTGAAAAAGCCTATTTTGAATCAGCTACATAAAGTTCATTTACTCTCGTGAGTGAAAACTTAACACTCGTTTTAGGAAAAATGCTAAATAGTCTCCAGAAAAGTTTTATGGATTTAAAAGTGTTTTCTTCCACCATTTATAAATTTCTAAGGTTTGTAGGTTAAGCTTTAAAAAAAAATTTTATTAGTTCCAACCGTAAGAATTCTGGAAGACAATTAATGAACGGAGGATTTAATACCTGTCAAGAATATAAAAGTTGTGAGTGATTTTCTCAAGCTCACTAAGTGGAGCATTTTCTATATTTACTACTGATTGAATGTGATCCAATTGTTCACAAATTATATTGATATCAGATGTCTTAGGCGTGTATAAAACTCGCATAAAACTTCCTTTGATAATGAACTGTTCGAGAGCAGCAGCCAGATGATTAACTAGGAACTTTTGTACTTTAACTGATAGCTTTTCGGGCCATGTGGTGCTGGTATTTAATACTAGCATATGTGATTGCTGAACATAAATTATCTAGAATTAGGTATTTGTTTTATAATGTCCTAACAGAAAATGTGAGAAAAGCAGGATGAGTGACTTAAAATACAATTGCTATGGAACAATTTTACATTAATATTTGTAATATCCCCGCAAATAAGTATTACTATAACAAAAAATCGTCTTAATTGCCCAACTTTGCCTATCTTGGAGTTTTGTTTTAACTATAGGGGATTTTAACGCTGCAGCATTTAAGCGCCATCTAAGATAATTTCTTGTATGCCAGAATTATTACGATATGAAACAACTTCAACAAATGAACATTTGTCTAAGATTATAGGCATTGCATCATCTTTAAACCTAGTAACAATTTGGATTTGAAAATAATTTGGATAGTATGAATTATGTTTGAACCGAAAGTATGAGTGAATTATGCTGTATATCTGAGGCTCAGGAATGGATGGTAGGAAAAAAATGAGCCCGATGCGGGGGTCGAACCCGCAGCCTTTTGATTACTTCTTAATAAGAGTCAAACGCTCTACCGATTGAGCTAACCAGGCAATGATTTGTCTTTATTAAGGATTGAAAGTTCATACGTTACATGGGTACTGTTGTCACTGGAAGTCTAATAAATTATTACTTTTGAATTCATTAGAGATCTTATATTTAATACAGTATGTTGAGTTGAATCTCAGGTTAGCTATTCCATTAATCCGTCATCTTTATAGTACCTTATGAGTCATTTATGCTTGATCGCTTCACAAATATCCTTTTATACTTTTTAAGGGTACCATTTATTTTGCATCAATAATTATTATTCCCGAAAATCTTATCCTAAGCTGGAAACTAATATATTATTAATAAGGGATAAATTCTATAATCATTAGGGTCAAAGTTATGCATATATATATTTATAATTATATAATCTTTCAAATTTGAAAAGGTTCTATAAAATTTCCATGGATTCTCAGAAATTATAAAAATTTTGAATAATTTTTAATATATTTAAAATAAATGTAACTTCAATTACTAAAATATAAGATCTAAACTAAAGCACTTTTCAAATCATCAATAAGATCATCGACACTCTCAACACCAATACTAAATCTGACTAAACGAGGATCAATCTTGTCATCACTTAAAGCCCTCCATTCTACCAAACTTTCAACTCCACCTAATGAAGTAGCGTGTAAGAAATACTTTAACTTAGATGGGAACGCTCTTGCATACTCTTCGGTGGAGAATATAACAGAAAATAAGGCTGAATGACCGTTAGGCATTTGTTTGGTTATAAAATCTTCTGTTTGCAATGAACCATGAGAAATACTGACAATTTGGGAATATTTCTCCTTATTATCATCAAGAAATTTGACAATCTTAGTTGCATTTTCAGATTGTTTCATCACACGTAATTCATGGGTTCTTAAACTTCTTAATAAGAATGAAGACTCCAAATTAGAAATTATTGATCCTAAAGCAATTCTTTGTCTAATCAACCCTGTTTTAACCTTTGGATCCTTGGAAAGTAAAATACCTGCTAATAAATCACTATGACCTCCAAAATACTTAGTGGCAGAGTGCATGACCATATCAGCACCCCATAAGAAAGGATCCATCAAAGGTGGAGGGGCCAAGGTAGCATCAACAATTAAAAGAGCTCCCCTTTCATGTGCCTTTTTAGCAAATTCACTAATGTCAAAACTAGTACCATCTGGGTTGACTGGTGTTTCTAAATGAACAATGTCACCTTTTCCTAATTGGCTGAAATCATCTGTTAACGAGATTTCCTTGACACCCCAATTCTCCTTAAATATATCCAAGATTTCATGACAACCATGATAACCATTACCAATCGCAACCACCTTTGGGTTGAAGTAAGTCAAAGCAGCGAAGAAAGCACTAAGACCTGAAGAATAAGAGACAGCATGTGCTCCAGTCATCTTACCAATAATTTCTTCTACCATTGATGCATTAGGATGTGTTTCTCTAGAATATACATGATCTTCTATAGGTAAGTTAGGATCAAGATCTTGAATTTTTACCAATTTACTTGGATCATTATCATACCTGAAAGTGGTTGAGATATTTATTGGAGGCATCACATCAGGTACCCTTGATAAATGATCAGCGCCATGAATAGAAGTAGTGGAAAGTTTAGCCATTATTATATGTTGAAGAGTAACTTAAAATCATGTCAAGAGTATTTTGCGACCATATATAAATTAAATTGACGTCTGGGTAACTAGATAAATTAATTATCCGGGTAATAATTGTATTACAAAAGCGCATCATTTTGTAGTTTAAGAAACACCCAATTTTGGCAGAAAAAGCGCAAGTATCGAAACTCGGGGTTAGTTTCCAACTATTGAAATCGAGAGACTCATCGATACGAACACTGGCTTCTCTTTGATGGCATTTAAATAAAGTAAGATCGACCTAATTTAATGACTTGAATATAGATCTATAGTCAAAGTAATGCTTAGTAACAAATTGCAATATTTATATACTCGGGACTTCAATTCATCTATAAAAGTAAAAACATGTAAACCTTAAAAGTACTTTAACTGCTTCTCACTTGATCCAATTTTAATTAAATATAATATTGTTCTTCAGCTTTATTGACTACTTTATCAGCATAGCGTACTACGCTATATTGAAAAAAATATTAGCCCGATGCGGGGGTCGAACCCGCAGCCTTTTGATTGCTTCTTAATAAGAGTCAAACGCTCTACCGATTGAGCTAACCAGGCTAATTCTTGATTGTTATTTTTTATAGTTTATTACAACACAAAGTAGTTAAAAAACCATTATATTGTTGGACTTCCTAATTGTTAAAGATCTGGTGTTTAATATAGTTTTTATATTAAATTATGGGCACAATTGTATTGTGATTCACTCGACTAACATATCCTTCAAATGCACCTCTATTTATAGTTCGAACTTAGATAAAATTTTCATGTCAGTTTTGCCTGAAAGGGCCAGGCTATGATCTAAGTCACAGATTAGCTATTTCATTGGTCATTTCATCTTCACAGTGCCTTGTGAGTCGATGTGCTGTATAAATATCCTTTTGTACCTTTCAAGGGTTTCATTTATCTTGCATCAATATAGCAGGGGTAATATCACGTGCTATTTACCGGATATAATAAAAATTATGCTGTCACATCATGTGTTATTCCCGGATATATATTATCCTAAGCTGGTCACTAATTGAAGTCTTCTGTTTAATAGATAAGACATGATATATTTTGTATATTGATAGCTCCATCAAATTAAACTAAGCTATGTCATAAAGTATATCCTATTTTTACTTGTTGAAAATTTCCTTCCATGCACTGTAAGAGGTCAGCTTCTCTTAAATTCTGCCGTCTCATTGGCTGATTCTACTGGATGAAAGTATAGGCGTGTAGCACCTAATACGATATTTTCAACTGTTCCAGATTATCTTGTCCAAATATTAAGCTGTAAACACCAACATATTATCCAGAGCTATGCTATATGAGTAGATTTTACTGTATTTCATTAAATTGCTCAAAAAATAACAAGCAAGAATTAGCCTGGTTAGCTCAATCGGTAGAGCGTTTGACTCTTATTAAGAAGCAATCAAAAGGCTGCGGGTTCGACCCCCGCATCGGGCTAATATTTTTTATTTGCAATATATTATTAAGTAAAGCAGTAAAACGAATACTGAAAATTGCTATTTCACTACATTGATTCAAAGAATACTTCAAATTATTTATTTAATTTATTATTATATGCTAAAATACCAAACGAATTAATATAGTACAATGCAGAGACTACACTATTAGAGAATGTTTATATTCCATATGCAAGTATATTATGACCTATGATGCAAAATTTCAATTTCATCGTCTCTATCAATTTTGCCCTTATTCAATTCATCGATGAGATCATCATTCGAATAGAATTCGCTATTAGGAGTAGAGTTAGAGAAGCCTTTTTTCGAATTCAGCCATGACATCATCAGGGTAGTTGTATCTAACCTAGAAGCACTGGAGATCCCCGGCGATGATTGTGTATTAATATCCTGTTGAGCAACTAAGTTCTCAACGCCATTACCAATGAAAGTTTGAGAATTATTTGGATCTGAGCTGAGAATATCTTGATAAATATCACTTCTTTGTGTAGAGATCAATGGTGATGATGGCATGTTAGCCGCAGTTGCTTTCTTATTCGCTATTTGAAAGTTTGATGGCTGTCTCAGAGAAGTAGTAAAGGTTCGCAATTGAGGAAGATTTGAATTTATTCTATTTCCTTCATCTTTTTCACTTTCAGTCTCATCGTCATTTGATTTGGGATCACTTGGGGTTTTTCCATCTTTTGGTGTTTTATTATCTCTAGGCGTTATCATGTCTTTTGGAGTTTGCTCACCAAATAAATCATTGATCCACTCATTATGTGCCAAAGGACTTGATTTTCCTACCTCTTCATTAAAAGATTTAACCATCATCTTTTCAAATGCTAATACGTCGGATTTAGTGGGTGAAACTTCAATATTTTGTGGCGGACAATTTTCTTTATCTTCTCCATCATCATAAAGATTAATAACCCTTGTATTTGATTTTGTTGCCATCATTGGAGGCGAAATTCCTTGTTGGTCTTGAGGAAGAGGATCTATATCGGTCAATGGGCCACCAAAATTATTTAGCTGATTCATAAATTCGTTCAAGTCAGTGCAGTTTGGAGTTGATTTTGTACTAGAGGGGCGACGTGGATGATAATAATTGTTTTTGACATTATTATAATGGCTATTATTATTCAGCTTCACATATGCTCCATTTCTAAGCACTTTATTCATTAATGATGATGGTTGTGATGGGGTCAAAAAGTTATGATTTGGTGACGAAGAAAATTGTCGGCTATTTTCCTCTGACTGAGTTAAATTATGGTTAGAAGTATCGTAATTTTGAGTATTATTATATGCGTTCTTATCAGCGGAATAGATAGGAAAATTGTTGCTAGACTCTTTTTGTTTTAATTCCTTATATTTCTGTTGCTGCAAGTATTTCTTAACCACCCCTTCCGGTCTCATGAATCCTTTGTTTCTCAAGAACAAGTAGCAAGCATTACACAATGGACCAAACATTCCTTCATAATGCTTCTTGTCAAATTCTTTGGCTCTATGAATGGCAAGATGATTTGGGTGGAATCCAATTTCGAAATATCTCCAATTTATAGAGTATGTAGTTGCACAGTTACTGTTTGTACAGACAAGACCATGATTTTTTGGTAATTTTGTATGGGGAATTGTGTAAGTCTTCTTACTATCCAAATCTTCCAAATCTGGCAATGATTGAAATATGTTTTCAGATTTATAATTATGGGATTGCTTATTATAATTTTTGTATTTAGTTTCACTGTCATCATCATCAACATCATCGTTATCATGCTCTTCTTCTTCTTCTTCTTCTTCTTCTTCAATTGGTGGATTTGTTTCTCTATATTCAGTATCATCAGTAGCATCTGACATTTCTTCATTGATTGGTGAAGAAATCATAACCGGAGCCTGTACCATAGATCTAGTTCTAATTGCTCTTTGAGGTTCTGCAGCTGAGCGTCTCTTCAGCGGATTATCAACGACTTTTGCCTGTAAAAATGGTGCCAGCTTAAATCTGTCTTGCACGCTTTTGCTGTCGTACTTTGATGGGGCATTAGATTTATCAGCATTCATTATGTTAAATATTTGCTGGTTATGAGGGTTATAGAAAATAGGAAGAGATTTGGTTCTGGTTGCCTTTATTGCTGCATTTGCATTTGAACTGGACGGTTTAGATGATTTCATTTTCTTCTGGACGTAGGAAGTTGATTCTGCTGGCCTCTTCATGGACTCACTTTCGCTTGTCTCATGTACTACGTCTTGGGATTTCTCTATGGTATGCAATTTGAGTCTGATTTCTAATGTAAGTGATGATGCATTGGCCTTATCTCCAAATAAATAACTGGCAGAAAGGTTCTGACATACTCTACCGGGAATTAAATAAGACTTAGAAGAATTGAGAAGACTGGACATAACACCATTGGAAACAAATGGCTCGTCTGGCTGTTCTGTGATGTCCTTGTAATACACAGCATAATCCTCTATGTTAAGTCTGAAGTTTTCTGGCGAGCTTTTCAAAATCTGATGAGTGCAGTTTTTTAAATCAAAAGCTCCCAATGTTATGAATTCGTCTTCTTGAGTTTCGGAGCTCTTCATCATGGGTATTTGAGCAATCTTAACAGAATATTGTGTCTTGGACCTGGAAAGAAACACCGTAGAGTTATCATTGAATGAATACAATACTTTAATCTGCATTCTCTTGAACACTTCCTCCTGATTTGATTCCATATTGTATCGTTCTTATATAAATCCAAATAATTGCCTGAGTAATAGGAGTAGTAGTTAGGAATGGACGGATACCAGTCTATTTATTGATGTAGCTTTTTGCTGCTAATAGATGGTTTAGTATGTATGTAAGAATACAGAAATGGATTGTTGTTAGAACTGGTGTTGTTTCTGATAAAAAAAGATATAATCTTGAGAAATGCTCATAAGCAACAGAAAACTTTTGTTTTGTTTCACTAATTGTGGTTCGCTCTTGATAGACTGGGTTGTTTATTACATTTTTTACAACCGAGTTTGGCGTTGTGATTTACGCGCGACGCGAAATTTGGTAGCGAAAAATTTCAGTTACTGTAGATATGAATGCTGCTAAAGATTCGTTTCTATACTAAGCTATATATGCTATATACAAGATAATCACAGTTAAGAGAGTAGATATGCAGATTTCAGACATGGGTGTATATATACAAACATCTTAACATCATCTAATCAAGTCCTACAATTTGTTTAATTTCGGTGATATTGCGATGAGCTATTGTTCTCGCTCTATCAGTACCATTCTTGCATACCAAGTCAAGATATTGCTTATTTTGCATAAGCTGGCCAAAAAGGTGTCTTTTTTCTTTGAATTCTTCGACAATCAACTCAATTACATAGTCTTTAAGCTGTTTGTGATCTTTCACCCATGCAAGATCTGCCACGGTTTCATCCACCAGTTTTTCAGTGAGCCCAGATATAATAGTAATTAAATTAGACACACCAGGTCTTTCTACAGGATCAAAATAGATTTTACCTTGAATTGAGTCTGTGGTGGCCCTGCGGATCTTTTTGGCAATGGAATCTGGAGATTCCGTTACATACACACTAGCATTCTGATCAACATCAGATTTTGACATTTTCTTCGTTGGATCTCTCAACGATAACACCTTTTTCGAAGGGGTTAAAAGGGTCTTTGGCAAGGGAAAGTAATTGGTTTTGAAAGAGTGATTGAAGCTGTTAGCTATGTTACGACACAACTCTAAATGCTGCGACTGATCGTCCCCAACAGGGACATGTGTAGACTTGAAAATAAGAATATCAGCAGCTTGTAAGATAGGATAGCAAAACAAACCAGTCTTTGTCTTTCCTAACACAGCATCATCGAAAATGGTAGCAGTGTTAGACTCTTTTGATTTCAGCTTCCATTGGGTCATTCTGTTTAATGCCCCCATACTAGTCATACAAGTCAAAATCCAGTTCAACTCAGCATGCTCTGGTACACTCGACTGATGATACACGATAGCCTTTTCGGAATCTATACCACTCGAAAGAATGCTTGCAATAGCCTCTTGTCGATATGTGCGCAATAAGTTAGGTTCTTTTGGTATGGTAATGGCATGAAGGTCTGCAATACCAAAAATGTATCTTGAACCTGGTGAATCTGACTCAGAAATGGTTTTCCAATTCTTTATGGCCCCCAAGTAGTTTCCTAAGTGGATTTGTCCTGTAGGCTGAATGAGTGAAAAAATCGTAGAATCCTGAGGGATATCCATGCTATTTTCCTGAACAGTGGAATTTGAGTAGCATCTTCTGCAATGTGACACACCCAGATTCCGCCCGATCTGACTAAATACCCTTAAGCCTCTCATAGATTAGTGTATATAATGCTGTCTATCTAACAAACAATTTAGGTGAGAATTAATAGATCTAAGAAAGGTAGTGCGATCACAAATACTGGAATATATCTACTGTACAATTAACTATCTTACAACCACGTTGGGCTAGACTGACATATATACTATATAACGTATTCTTTTGCCAAAATGACGTAAATTAAAATTAAATTCAGATAAGAATAAAAAAATGCCAAAAAAATACCTATAGTATGGATGAGATATCTACTCTTTTTGTGCAGTGTTCTCTTCTTGCTTGTTCTCTTTAATGAATCCTCCGACCACGTTGTTAACATTCATACCGTTAGCTGCCAATCTTTTCTCCAATTTAATCGATTGTAACTTTCTCCATCTATCTAACTTGGAACATTCATGCAACTTGAATCCAAACACTTTTGGCACATAAGTTTCCTTTGAGTGTATAGGAACAACCTGAGGGAAATTCTGGAAGAACATCGCAGGGAAAGAAGTACCGAAATATGCACCATCGACTACTGAGTGTCTGTTTGACTTAGGGTTGTAAAGATCTTCACATTTGGCACAGTATAACTTAACCACCGATATTCTAGGCTGGTCGTGAAGCCCTACAGGCAATAATGGATGTAAATGACAATGCACTCTTGGACAGTATCCAAAATCACCATTTCTATATTTCTCAAACATCTTATTCAATCCTCTTGACGTCAATATGTATCTGGCATGTATTAAACCATACAACATCCTAGCATTGAGCTCTAACGCATCTCTGTGCTCCTCTGGTTGCAGTTCTATGTCTGTGATGTCTGTTATTATGTCTATCAATACTGGTAACTTGCTTACCTCCTGATTCAATCCAGTTAAGTTGAATCTATCCCGAATGTACTCATCATCAATATCACAAAAGTATTCATTACCCTTGATTCCCAAGAACAAATCTATCCAATACTCTGTAAAATCAGAACTAGAGTCTGACACATACTCTTCATTAGCCATATTTATACAGTATTCCTTGTTTGGTTGTAGTTATCAGATAGTTAACTAATGTATAATCTCATTCTTCCCACCAGGAATTTTTCTTGAGAAATTTGCTGAGCTGTTTTGTGTGAGGAATCTAAACATCAATAAGATAAAGAAGCCAATACTATTTACAAACAATAGTGTTGATTATGAGGTATCTAAGGACGCCGAAGGTGCTACACAATGGCGAAGTTCACTCATTGGATGTAAATAGCGACGGAAGTAAAGTTCTTACTGCTGGAAATGACAGCTCCATATTAGTTTGGCGGTTACAGGATTTCCTACAAATGGTAGACCAATTGCCTACACAGCAGACAGATATAACTGAAGGACTCCAAATGTGTGAACCAATTGGAGAATTTGACGCTGGATGTAACAATGTTAGTGTAGTTAAATGGTGTCCTACAAATGACTGTTTCGTATCAGCTGGTATTGATGGAAACATAAACTTGGTAAACATTGTTACCAAAGAAACAAAAAAGGTGTATCAGACTCAGCAGGGACAAGATGAGAGCCTGGTGGTGGATTTAGCATGGTCATATGATGGGAGACTAATTGCATGGAGCACAGGTGACGGAAGAGTCCATTTGCTAGACATAGAAAAGAATACGTATCAGGAATTATCAACACTTTCCAACATAGACAAAACTGTGATCCAGAGAAGTTTAGCATTTGACCCCACTAATAACTATTTGGTGACATTAGGCGATGATACAGTGATATATCTCTATCAATATGCCTACGATGACAGTAAAAATTACCAATTTAGACTCATTAATAAAATATCAAAATTAGTAAATGAAATGTCTGTTAATGTACAGTTTAAGCGAGTATCGTGGTCGTATGATGGTGAGTTTATATCAATACCCACGGCTAGCAAAAATCATACTTCAGTTGTTTCATTAATTTCAAGGTCCAACGAATGGGAAAATAAGGTCAGTTTAGTGGGCCATGATTACAACTGCGAGGTGGCAAAATTCAACTCTAAGCTTTATCAATTGAGTGAAAGGGAAACCAGGGTTTTCAATATCATTGCGACAGCAGGAAGTGACAAAACATTGGCTATATGGAATACTTCAAAGGAGGGACCACTTCTAATCTTAAAGGATGTGGTTGATAAGGCAATTGTGGACTTAGTTTGGAATAAAGAAGGTAATTTCTTGATTGCCGGAAGTCTCAGTGGGCAACTCCTTTTACTTAAGTTTGAAGATAATGAAATAGGGACCGAAGTTAAACCTGAAATCTACAAAGAACTAGAAGTCTTCAAATCACAATATGTTAAACCGCTAAACTATAAGCCAGAAGTAGATCAATCCAGCAAGAAGTCTGGCCCTCAAATAGAAATATTATCACAAAAAAATGCCATCCGAATAGAAGATTTAGGTAAAAAAGCCCCAAAAGAAGAAGTAGCCCCTACTAATAAAGACGACTTAGAGACTCCGCAAAAGGATAAAGAAATAGAAAATAAACCAAAAGGGGATGTGATACCAGAAGTACCATCTTCGTCATTAGTAAAATCAAGTACGACTGATATATTGCATTCTGCAATGAATAATAGACAATCAAAAGTTTCTAAGGTACAAAAGACAAAATCTACAAAGCAGGTTCAAACACCAGATAAGCAAAAAATAACTACTGTAAACGGTAAAAAAAGAGTTCAGCCTACCTTGATTTCAAATAATGGAAGTGCGTCTGGTAATACGGCAATTAATAACACATCATCTCCTTTAAAATCTGATAATTCATCTTCTTCCAAAACAATAATGGAATTTGACAAACCCTCTTACTCTGTTTCTGATAGTTTTCTAAAACAATCGAAACGAGTAAGACAAGATGATAATGGGAACACCAAGAAGCTTAAACGTGAGTTAGAGCCTATAAAATTTATTGGATCTGTGATTCAGAATCCTAATACTACATTTGCCAAAGTAAGACTATCAGTTCCTAAGGTCAAGATGAATTTTCAGTTACATAGTGATGACGATAATCAAGCACTACTTGATATTAAAAATGGTATAGGCAATGAAACCAAGCCCTCTAGAGTTACTTACTTTAAAAACGAGAAACCTGTTTGGAGTGATTTCATACCGAGATTTATTCAACTTGCAACAGAAGGAAAATCTTTTTGGGCCGTTTCTTCTTCAGAAGGACAAATTATTGTATATTCGCATAGTTCTGGTAAAAGAATGTTACCACCTTTCATTTTAGGGTCACCTGTATCATTTTTGGAAAGTTATGGATCATACTTGATGGCTGTAACTTCAATCGGAGAACTTTTTGTATGGGATTTAACAGACTGTAAAATTCATCTTTCAACGTCGATAAGTCCTCTTTTGGATTTACCATCCAAATTTCGAGAAGAAGGGCTTTCAAAGTCTGATAATATTACTATGTGCGCATTGACTTCTAAAGGAATTCCTCTCGTTGCACTTTCAAATGGATCTGGATTTTTGTTCAATAAAGAGTTACTAATTTGGCAAACAATATCAGAATCTTGGTGGGCTTTTGG
The DNA here is from genome assembly GCA_030563145.1 of Schwanniomyces polymorphus var. africanus. Classification (NCBI taxonomy): domain Eukaryota; kingdom Fungi; phylum Ascomycota; class Pichiomycetes; order Serinales; family Debaryomycetaceae; genus Schwanniomyces; species Schwanniomyces polymorphus. The sequence goes on from JAKUBG010000013.1 coordinate 92,484, forward strand.
TTCTCATTATTGGGATAGCAATGACACCAAGCCTTCAAATAAGCTGATATCGAACATTATTGATAACGAAACTTCTATTATCGATATGTTAGAACATAAGACTAATGAGGAGATCATTAGAAAATCAAGATCAGGAAGAGGTAAGTTCTTTAATAAGATATCTAAAAATATGATGATGAAAGAAGGGTTTGAAAATATAGAAAATACTATCTCACTTAGTCATCTCGAGAATAGAATCTTGTGTAGCGAAATCCTTGATGAAAAAGCTGATTTTAAAAAGCATTTTACGACATACGTCCAAAGGCTTTGTGAATTAGGGTTAAAAGCAAAGCTTTTTGAAATTTGTTCACAACTTTTAGGACCTGGGCCTAATGAAGAGAATGTTGGAAAATGGGAATCAAAAATATGTGGCCATGACAAACACGAATTATTAAAGGAGATTATTTTACTATGTGCTAACCACAGAAGCTCTCAAAGAATATTAGTCCATTTTGGTAAGAAAATGGGAATCTTTGACGAAGCAAGTTCCCAATTAATGTAAATTAAGACTTATTATATACACTTGTAATTATAATTTATATACATTGTTATTATTCCAGGATTTATCTCCTAATAATCCTTTAACATCTCCCTGTTTATGATGAACCATATCTTTATCACCAGCAACATAAGAGACATATCCATCTGGACCACATACGATCGATAAGCTTGCGGGCATCTTTGGGACTTTTGAAGTTGCTAAAGCTTGTTCAATAGCAGTTTCATACCTTGGGCCCTTATACTCTTCTAAATCTGATTTATCTTGAGAATTATCAGAATTGAGTATTTCCATACGCAATTTAAGCATATCTGCTGGATCCGTCGTAGATTGGCCCTCGATACTTTCAAGACGCTGTGGACTTAAATAATTGGAAGGAATAGGTTTGGTGATATCTTTAGGGGATAACATAGATTTTGGATTGGTATCATAGTGGTAGAACATTTTAACTCTATCGAGTTTTTCCAAGAAGAAAATGAACCTTTCAAGGTTCTTCAATTCTCCAGGTTTCTTTGCAGAATAATGGATGTTAACAAAACCTCTATAAGGGTTTCTCGAGAGTAAGACTTGGAGGATCGGAGCAATACCAGTACCAGCAGCGTAGAAATTAAGATTATCGAATTCAGGTAACTTATTCTGTTTAATGATTCTCTGAGAGAAGTTATCGGCCTCTACTTTTGATGGCAAGTCTCTAAAGATGGGCCTTTCGAAATATTGCTTCAATGGGTGGTAAGGGAATTTATATTCTATATTAGGGCCCCTCAACTCAATCTCATCTCCAATATTCTTGTTAACAACGTATCTTGAAACCTCTCCATCTTTGTATTTTTTGATGTACAAACACATTACACCCTGTTTATCACAATCTTCACCGTCATTATTGATGACTTTCAAAAGTGGTTTTCTCTCACCAGATCTAGTATATTCTGACTTCAAGAAATACATCGGAAGTGGCGTGTAAGATCTAACCACCATGATATCCGGCTGCTTTACATCAACAGACCAGATTCTATCTCCATTCCAGATCGATTTATTTGGATAATCTTGCTGATATGCATATTGCCAAAATTTAAATTTTGGTGTAATTTCAATGAGGTAGTGATCTTCATCTACTTCTTCTTTATGTGTAATAACATATTTGTGGAATTCTTCAGTGCTCAATATGTCTTTACTCTGCGAGCCTGTTTCTTCATCAAAAAACCACACACTTACTGTGTATGCACCCCATGCCAAAACAATTGCCGTGAGGATTTTGGGAACATATCTGGACCAACGAGATATATTTGCGGCCTTCTTAGCTTGAGCAAATTCATCTTCATTAGGTAAACCTGGATAATCATATGTGAGCCTTTCGTGTCTTAATTTAGGAACATATGGTTTATTGTCCTTCTTTAATAACTTCAGAATTCCATTATTAGGGTCTATAGGCGATGGTGCAGCAGAAGAAGTTGTCTGTTTGACTTTAAATGATTGAATGTTATTGGTCTTCTTAAATTCTAACTCTTTTTTCTCAGGTTTTTCTGAGTCCTTATCTTCACTAGAATAAAACCTTGATGAAGGAAATAATATTCTTGTATTCCTAAAGCAAACTGGCTTACTATTACTTAAAATTTTTGTTAATAACATCCCAATTAGCGGTTAGTCTCTAAAGGTAAATAAAGATTTGATAATCTCGCAAATCTCAAATTAAATGAAAAATAATTTCGATCTTTTACAGCACTCTACGATTAATAATAAATAATGGTTAATTTAATTAAGTCTATAAAAGCTCATTCAGATAAAATATGGAGTGTAAGTGTTCATGAGAAATTGCCCTTATTAGCAACAGCTTCTACTGATAAAACTTCCAAAATCTATAAGTTATCACTGAATCAGAATTTTCCTCTAGTATCGTGCTTAGAGGATACCCATAAGAGATCTGTTAGATCAGTGTCATTTAAACCGCCTTTGGAAACAACAGAACAAGACTTCTTGGACCTTCCTGCATTAGCTAGTGGTTCTTTTGACTCAACTATTTCGGTTTGGGGTATAGATGAGCCAGATGCTGACGTAGAAGATGATGATCTTCTTAATAATCAAAGAGAAATTTTGACAAACCCAAATAACGAATGGAATTTGATGGCTATTATTGAAGGGCATGAAAATGAAATTAAGTCAGTAGCTTGGAATTTTGCTGGAAATTTATTGGCATCTTGCTCTAGAGATAAGACAGTATGGATATGGGAAACAGATCCAGAAACATTAGAGGAATTTGAATGTATATCGGTGTTAAATGACCATGAACATGACGTAAAGCACGTTTGCTGGCACCATTCCCAAAATCTATTGGCCAGTAGCTCGTATGATGATACTATAAGGTTATATAGACAAGATATCGATGATGACGATTGGTCTTGTGTTGGAATTTTGAATGGACATGAAGGTACCGTATGGTGCTCCCAATTTGAAAATCCAAAGAGCCCACTGGCTACTGAAGAGAAAATAAGATTGGTGTCTGTTAGTGACGATTTAACTGCCAGAATTTGGTCCAGTACAAGTGAGGTTCATCGCACTGCCAGTGAATTTCCTAGTTCAATTAAACATACTGATGAAATGACCTGGGAATTAGATACCATACTTCCTTCAGCTCATACCCATACCATTTATTCTGTGTCATGGTCTTCTAAAACCGGGAAAATCGTTACTGCTGGTTCAGACGGGAAAATCGTTATCTATGAAGAAATAGACAACGAATGGAAGATACATTCAATAAAGGAAGCAGCTCATGGTGTTTACGAAATAAATTGTGTTACATGGTGTTTGTTAGACGATGGAAACGAAGTCATTGTGACGGCTGGAGACGACGGATGTATAAATATTTGGGAGCCATAAACATTTACATAAATACATCTCTATATATGCATTATCTGTAGGTTACTGATAGAACAATAAATCTTAAAATATTATACCAATAAATATAATGAATCCCATAACTCCTAACAAAATTATCAAGCAACAAAACATTCGTCCGCTGGATCTTTTTTGTGATCTTGCTGCTCTTCTTAGCTCATTATCAGCACCTCGAACCTCCGTGCTATAATTAAACAAATTATTCTCAATATTATCAATCTGGAATTGTTGTTCATTAATTATTGATGACAAATTGGAAAAGATTTCGTTAATCTCTACTGTATCTTGCTGTATTCTATGAACCTCTCTTTCTCTTTCTTCGATCTGTAATGTTTGTTCCTCTAGCTGTTCAGCATTTATAGGCTCATATGCAATTTGGACTTGTTCTTGTTGTTGGAGTTGGCCCCCATTCTTGTTAATAATATTAGAAGCATCTGCTCCTGTTCCTGTTCCTGCTCCTGAAGATTGTTGAACTTGTCCCAGAAAAGACTCAAATTCATTCTGATATTTCTTAAACCTCACCAAACTATCCTTTGTTAACCTTATAAGTAAATTTTCTTTTTGTCTTAAGTAATTAATTACTTCCACATCTTCTCGTTCCGTTTCCACCAACTTGATATATTTCGTCATATCCTTGATGAGAGTATTTACTTTTTTAAACAGCTCTGTTACTTCAGCCAGACACTTCGTAATTTTCTGGCCTATAACCATCTTTTCTTCTTCAGAAGCTTTTCCATATTGGGTCAATAGCCTCTTTAGTTCCACAAGATGCTTCTGGTTCAACTCATTCAAATCTTTATCTATAAGACTAGAGGTACGCTCAAACTCAGGAAAATCCTTATATTTCAGAGTAACGGAGCTATCATTTCTTTCCAAATCATCACCAAAGTATCCATCAAACGACATTCTCCTTTATTTCTATTCTATGCTGACTTGTTAAAATAGTTAAGATAGAGGCTACAATCTTTTTTCTTGATAACGATAAAACGTGACCTCGGCTTTGAACCAAATCCGGTCTCGCCATATCTAAACTAACCAAAATTATCTACACTATTCATAGTTATCTATTATCGTAGGCATTAAATATATTTCTCTAAATTCTCTATACACAGTAATGAGGCTCTTAAGCAGAGTGTTCACTTATGAACTTCTCACAGTCTAAAGCAGCCATACAACCAGTACCAGCAGAAGTAATGGCTTGTCTATATTTACTATCTTGAACATCACCAGCAGCGAAAACACCTGGAATAGAAGTTTCGGTAGAACCTGGAGTAGTCAAGATGTAGCCAGCTTCGTTGGTCTTAAGTTGGTCAGCGAATATTTGGGTAGCTGGAGTGTGACCAATAGCGTAGAATAAACCGTTGACGGCTAAACTGCTGGTTTCCTTGGTCTTGTTGTTAAATATGGATAAGGAGTTTAAGAATTTACCGTCACCCTTTGCTTCAGTGGCTTCGGTGTTCCATAAGATCTCTAATTTTTCGTTATCTTTAACTCTCTTTTGCATGATTGTAGAAGCTCTTAATTGGTCTCTTCTGACTAATAAGAAGACTTTAGAACCGTATTTGGTCAAGAATAATGCTTCTTCACAAGCAGAGTCACCACCACCAATAACGGCTAATGGCTTGTTTCTGAAAATTGGAACAGCACCGTCACAAACAGCACATGCAGAGATACCTTGTTGCCAGTAAGTTTCTTCACCTGGGAGGTTTAATCTCTTGGCAGAAGCACCAGTAGCGATAACAACTCCATCAGTGGTGATAGGTTCACCGTCTTCATTCCATTCAGTCCACAATTTGAATGGTCTTTGAGAGAAATCGACCTTGGAAATAGTTTCAGTGATGATTTCAGTTCCGAATCTTTCGGATTGTTCTCTCATTTGTTCCATTAAAGTAGAACCGTTGATACCTTTTGGGAAACCTGGGAAGTTTTCGATATCAGTAGTAGTGGTTAATTGACCACCGGCGGCAACACCGTTAGCTAACATACCTTCGTATAATGTAGTTTTGATTTCAGCTCTGGATAAATAGATGGCGGCGGTGTGGGCAGCTGGACCTGAACCGATGATAGTTACTTGATGATGAACCATTCTGATTAATGCTTTGTTTATATTTCTATTAAAATGTCTAGGAAACTTAGATGCTAACATAAACGAAGAGAAGTGAGAAAATCCTCAATATTTATAACTGTCAGATTTCCAATTATGCTCGATCTAGACTAAATGGTGAGAAATCAAAAAAATCTTCGATTTAAGCACTACCCAACGTTATGAGAATCCGATGACCCAGACTGATGATAATGTGTCAGCCGCTTAGTAAGAATGTGATTCGATTTTTATGGCTACGACAGTTTGTTGATACTTGCTTCTGATGTAGATCTGATGTAGCATCAAGCATAGAAGCTAGGTCATGAATGATGACACGTCTAGAGGCTAGTATCAAGCATGGTGGGTGGTGGAAGGTGCGTGGTACGTCTTTTTTTCACAGGTTTCGCTTAATAGAAAGACCACCACAACCGTTATGGTTTTTCCGAATAATCGTACTATCATTTGAGAAGTAAATAAAGTCAATAGAATCGGTTAACCTTGTAGAGAGTAAATCTTATCTATATCCTTAAAAATATGTTATCAGACTCTTTTGTACAAATGACCGAGTAAGAGTTTATCTCCTCCTTCTGGTTTGGATGTAACCGTGGACATCGGAATAGATGGGGTTCCGAATTTTACAAAGTATCAAGCACAAGCACAACAACGAATCAATTTCTCAATTGTGACTATCGCCGTTATAGCTCCTCTTTCGGAAAACAATGTTAGATTGGATTCTGCATAGCTAATCAACTGATTAGATTACCAAAGTTGCGAAACGTCCTAGAGATAAAACTTTTTATATTTAGGTAATTTACTCTATGTATTAGATATACTACAATATTATTGTGCTTCTGTCAACAGAACTCGTGAAAGGATCCACAGTATTAAATAGCCATATTGGCTCGGGGAAATGCTTAAAGACCCACTATGCAACTTGGTGGTATAAGGATGGACATCTAGCCCAAAATAAACTGACTAACCACCCAAGATAAACTGACTAACCACTTCAAGATGCTGGTATTTAGGGTTTAAGAGTATATTACTGAGAAACCATTGTAGGCCCTTTTTACGTTCCTCTAGCCAGTTTGCTGACCATATCCATCTATCGAGACTAAAATCATCTTTGGGTGGGAGTGGTGGGATGTTTGCGTCACCAGTTGCATGAATGATTTTCTTCCTGAATTCAAAGAAATCACTGTATCTCTTGTATAAGGTAATCGAAGAGAAATTAGATTCATTTATTGTTATTTTCACTGTCCATACAATGTATGGTTTACCTACCTCTCCTTGGATAACATGATGGTCACCAACAAAGACGTTAGATATATGGGAAAAATTGTAAGATTGCGGCAGATCTTCCTCATTGCTCAACACAATAGGGACCGGTAGAGCTTGGTTGAGTCTGCTTAAAGAGTTTTGACGTGCCCTTGACATTGGTAATTAAGTATACCTTTAATCTTTAATTTTGTGAGAATATATTTCTGAAAAATAAATTTCAGCAATCACAATATTTCATCACTAATGGATCCACTAAAGAACAAGTACACATATTTACAGAGGTTATCTCATCAGTTTCAAAGAAGGAGAGACATTCCCTTCAGGAAGAAGTTTTTCGTAGGCTATGATTTAGCAGGTAATACTTATTGGGAGTTTACCATAGATGGGAATATGCAAAGATTGAGAAGAAAATTGGAACCTTTTGAAAAGAAGCTCTTTAAAGTTGACTACTTTAAAGATGTGCCTCCACAATGGTTACAGTGGTTAAGAAGAACTAGGGAGCATGCTCCAACATTAGAAGAACTCATTAATGATCAAGTAAGACAACAAAAGATAAAAGTACTAGCAGCACAAGCAGATGAGAAATGGCATATGGAGAAACAAAGATTGGAACAAGAACAACAATTAAAGCTTGAAAGAGAGTTACAAAGAGCAAAAGACGATTCCCAAAAGGATGTAGAAGAATCTAACCAGCCACAATCTAACGAGCCACCATCCACCGAGCGTAAAGAAGAATCCGCCACACCTAAAGATGATCCTTGGGCTCAAGCTGATGCCTCAAAGGATACAAACCCTATTACTAGTTCTTCCATAAAGCCTAGAAAATGATAAGTCATTAATTTATTATATGAACCCTTTCTTATGAATTCTGTATTTAGTCGTATATAATAACCTAATTTGCATCATGGAAGAAGTTTAATTGATATTGTTCAACTTTTCCTCAAATAATTTAATTAATCTATTACTATAGTTTTCCAATAGTTGCTCTGTGGAACCTTTTTCTCCTTCAGTTTTATCAGATAATGATAGTTTTGATGTATTTTCTATAAGTTCATCCTCCAAGCTGAGTAATTCAAGTATATTTGAGATCTTTGAGCCAATTCTCGATTTATCACTATGAGAGATTCTATTATCACGTACAAATTCTTCGATATAAGTAAGATCTCTTATTATTTTATCTGTTTCATTGCTCTTTATTGGCGATGGACTCTTATTCATCGAATCCCTCCTTAAGTATGATCTGTTTGGGGATGGACTTCCACTTTCATTTATAACTGTAACGGGCTTACTTGGAGAAGCACTATTTGGGTTCTTTGGCAAAAAAGCATTCTGCTTGAGAGGCAGAAGTGACCTCAGAAGTTGCTTTAGAGGTGTTTGTGGTTTTGATGGAGAAACCGGCTGCTTCTTCAGAGTGACATTTCCAGTGGCTTTTTTTCTAGCTTCAATTCTCTTTAGCGTAGCAGCTGTCAATTTTGGTGTAGGCGAAGTGGGTGTTGTAACAGGAGAACTAATCTTTTCTTGTGGATCAGAATTAAGCTGCAATGCCTGGTTTTGTCTTAAGGGAGAAATTGTTACGGCCTTCTGAGGTGAAGTAGGGATGATTTTTCTAGTAACCTTCGTGTATAAAGGTAAAATGTTCTCTTCTACTTCTAATGTATTTTCAACGGGTGTATTTTCGACGACATTGGTTTGCAATTGCAAAAGCCATCTGAATAAACAACCATCGTTAGTGATGGATATTAATTCGTCATTTTTCTTTAATATTAAGCTGAGTATAGCTTCCAGTTGTCCCCAAGCTACGCATAATTCTTTTCCTGAAAAGAAATTAAAAGCCCTTAATGATTTATCCGATGATGATGCAATTAAAATAGATGTAGCGATAGTAAACATTTCGACTTGTAAGATATCATTGTTTTTTTCGTTGTATAATTGAAGGCATCTTAGCTGGTCATAGGTTCCCTCTGTACTGAACACATAGATATTTTTGTCATTGGTAGAAACAATTAAATTATTATCAAATAATGACATGTAAACGGGACTAGATTTTAAGGTAATAATCTTTTCTTGGTATAGTTTAATCTTCCCATCCTCTAAATCAAATTTATGAACTGATATCGTGCGATCAGCTGAGCTCACATATATTTTCTCTTTATGATAACAGATTTGCAATAAATTAGCGTTGTGTATTGGTATAGTTTGAAGAATATCCCATTTGTTATCAGCTTTGAAATGAATTTGTATCATTCTGTCTCTTGAAATTGATACCACTATTTCATAATTCTCAAATACAAAATATGATATTTCATTAACTGATGACGAATGTGCTTTTGTTTGGTATACTAAGGAATAATTCTGATTATCTTCTGTTTGTAGAAGAAAGAGGTTTCCAAGTTTATCTCCTAGAGCCAAACATTTTTCACCCATATCCATGGCAGTAAGAGAATTTGAAATTAATTCAGTGGACGGTAAATTGAAATCAATAACGTCCTTGAAATTGTCATTTTCATTGATTATTCTTACTTTCCCTGAGCAGGAAAATACAACAATATCATTCAGATAGCAATGCTTAATTCCAGATAAGTTTTTCGCCAATGAACTGACAAGTATCTTCTCTGTTTTTTCTGCTTTATCTATAAGGACTATTTCTTCATTATTTGTTAGTATTATAAAATTATCATTATTAAACCCATTTAAGGACAATATAGATTGCTTTTTATTCTTCTCTTTGTTAGGACTACTTGGATTTGATGGTTGCGAAACTTTTTTGGTATCTGCTTTCAACTCTCCAAATTTCACAGGAACGATGTTATTGGACTCGGTTCCAAACCACACTGTGTCCTGTTCATGATCGATCCAAATGGAACATATGTTAAATCCTACGCTTTCTAATGGAATTAGTTTTAAATTCGAGTAATTTAGTTTTAGTAATAAAAGTTTACTTTTGTCATCTACCAATAAAACTTCATCCGTATTCAACACATCGGCTGTAATGAAATTAGAGTTTATAACAGGTCCCAAAAGAACGTTTTTTCCTTTCAATACCTTAGATTTTGGACTCTGGTTATCTTCTCCATAAAACTCCCACACCTTGATCAATCTCAAACCGAGGGTTACAATTAAGTTTTCATGCCAAATGATTTGATTTATGATAGAAGAGCATTTGTTGCTGGCCTGTAAACTGATTGAATTTGGTGTGAATTTCCAAACATTTAAAAACCTATCATTAACCAAGCCTAGTGAACAGAAAAACTTCAGGTCTTGGGAAAAGCAAATTGAATTGATTCCAAAAGAATGCTCAGATATAGAAGCTATAGGCCACGGATTCAGGTCTGGTGCCAAAGAAAAGAGCAATATTCTAGGCTGATAGCCAACTTCACCAACTGCTAACAATCTTCTATTAGGAGATAAACTGATACAATTAATTGATCGTACCTTATCCTTCAACTTGGAAGGAGAAGACGATTTAACATCGATTTTAGAACTGGAACTTAGTCCGAAATCAGCGTTGATAACTCCATTATTTTCATCATAAATCAATGGCTCTGTACCCAAAGTAAAACCATAAGTATCTCTTCTAACTTCTGGCATTGACTCGTTTGATCTATTATTAAGAGCCATATTTAAGTACGCATCAGCTGAACTGACTTCATTTCCACTATTTTGGATACTCGAGCTTGAATTTGCACAGAAAAATCGTTGGGAAATCACCTTATTGCATTCTTTGTCAACCTTGCAAACAACAACTCCTCCACTAGCGGTATATGCAATAACATCGCCTTGAATAGAGAATTGATTCGCCGATTTCGCTGATGTTCCAATTACTTGCCTAATAGCCAATTTTATATTCTGGCCTCCTTGAAAAACATTAGGAACTTCATTAGTCACCATTTCTGACAATCATCTATATCACGATAAATCTGCTATACGATATGTTTTTAGTTTGTTTTGGTCAATATGTTATATGCAGGATGTGTATTTTAATATGAGATGCTCTGACATTTTAATCTTTAATTGACTATTGGAGACTTACTTATTTTATTCAAGGATGGCGGAGGAAATATCGTTGTCTGTCGAAGAAACTAACAAGATAAGAGTCAGTTTGGGCCTCAAGCCGATACCTATAACAAAAAACAGTGAGGAAATTCCGCAATCTTCTGGTGATGTGCAGAGCTTATCGTTAGCAGAGACTAATAAGATTAGACTATCATTGGGATTGGCACCAATAATAATAGATAATTCATCTTATAGTAATGAAAAGAGTGAATTGCATAATCATGAGAAATACAATCAAGAAGTGCTTCAGAATAAAAAAGATGAACAATTAAAGCACAGGCTCCAAGAAGCTAAAGAAAGAACTCAAAAGAGAAGGAAGTTGATTAATGGGAAAACACTCTCAGATTCAAGTAATCCAGCAGAGATAACAGAAGACTGGTTGAGCAACTTAGGAAAGCCCCAGGTGAAGAGCAAGCAAAAGGTGCAAAAGTCTAAAAATGTACAAGATAAAGAAGATAACGATGTAGATATGAAGATTGCACATACACAAGGAGATCTATTGAGACTTCAAGATAATGAAATACTCACTTTAGAGGACACAGATGTACTAAATGATGATGATGAAGTAACTTTGTCAAATGAGAAATTAGTTCGTGATAATAAACTTAAAAAAGAACTAAGAGAAAAACTAATTGCTGAAAACATAAAAGAGACTGGACGAGGACGCTCTTCTACTGGTGCTGAAGATACAGAAGATTTAGGCTCTACAACTGGTTTTGTTAAGGTTTCCAATTCTACAATAAAGATTGATAATGAAGAACCCTCAGAAGCTGTCGAAGCTCCTACCAATAAGATTAGGGTTGATGATCTATTTTCAGAAATTAATGAAGAGAGTAGCAATAGATCAGACTACTCAAAATCCAAAAAGACGACAAAAATAAAAAAGAATAAAATGAAAAATGTACATAAAGAAAGAATTGATTTCGACCTGGAAAATGTGATACTCAAGGAGGTGCAACTTGATGCCGTTGATGACGATCAGTTTGATAGAGAAGACCAGGAATTAGAGTCAATTTTGTCTCTCAAAAGGAAGTTGAAACAGAAATCAGAAAGACGCAAACTAACCCCTGAGCAAATAGCAAATGAAGTTAAAAATGCTCAAAGATGGGAAGCTGAAAATGAAATGGAAAATTTAGCTAGTGCATCTAAGTCTAATATTAACAGTCGAATCGTCTATGACAGTACTAGTGACTTCCTTGATAGCTTAACTGGAACTAATGCGCCAGAAACTGCTGGCGATAATCGTATCTCGGTAAAAAGTGGAATTCCGGAAGTGGATTCCCCGGATTTGCTGCATCCTATACAAGAATTGCGCGATGAGGCTGGTGTAGATGACGTTATTGATGAAAAAGATAATACGCCCACATTCAGCAAAGGACTAGCCTCGACTTTGAACTTTTTGCGCTCACGAGATGAATTGGAGACCCACTCTGGTGAAAGAGCTGAATCTGAGAGGATCCAGAGAGAGGCAATTAAACAGAATGAGTTGTTCAAAATAAAGGTGTCCATAGAAGAACGTTTGCTTCGTGATGAACTTCAGAATGATAAGTCCTTTAAAAGTTTACCAAAAGCCGACAGAGATGCAAAATTTGAGGCATTATTGGATTCAAGATTGCAAGAGAAAAATATAGTATTGCCTAGTATTGTCAATTCAGCATCGAAGAAGAAAATAACACCGTTAGAGTCATATAACCCTGAGGTAAAATTATCATACAGGGACGATGTTGGTAATGAGTTGAATACAAAGCAAGCATTTAAGTACTTATCGCACCAATTTCATGGTGTTGGTCCCAGTAAGAAGTCATTCCAGAAGAAGAAGTCCCTGTCACTGAGTGAATCAAGAAGGATATTGTAGTATAGCTCGTAAACTTGGCATTGCAACTAAATGTGCTGCGATGTAGTATGTAGGTTTTTACATGATAATTTATTTTTTGCCGAACTCGGGATGTCTGGAAATATATACTTAGTAATTTTACAACAGGTTTTTTTTTTTATTATTTGGAGTACAAGTCATAGACATGAGTGATGAAGTTATATTCAAGGTAACAGGAATGACATGTGGAGCGTGTACAGCTTCTGTTACTGAGTCATTAAATAAATTAACTGGTGTGAAGGAAGCAAGCGTCTCACTAATCACGGAAGAAGCCAAAGTCCTTTTTGATGTATCTGTAGTCAAAGAAGAAGAGCTTGTGCTGGCCATTGAAGATTGTGGATTTGATTGCAGTAGAGTCAGTATTAATTTGGCCACTGTAGAAACTAGCTTGTCTATAACTGGAATGACATGTGCTGCATGTTCAACATCTGTAACTAATGCATTGCTACAACTACCAGGAGTCAAGAAGGCATCCATTTCTGTGATGACAGATGGTGGGATTGTCACTCATCTTTCAAGTGTAAAGATTTCAGATATTAAAACGGCCGTTGAAGACTGTGGATTCGATGTAAGTATTGGGGAATCAAAAACTATCTCAAGATCTAATGTAAATAATTCCCCTTCTACTATACGAACCATTTTCTCAGTGTCTGGAATGACATGTGGTGCATGTACATCTTCTGTAACGGGAGCGTTAGAATCATTGAATGGCATAGAAAAAGTTTCTGTATCCTTAATTACTGAAGAGGCCTCAGTGATCCACTCAGATGAAGTTTCTGTAGATCAAATAAAAGAAGCAATTGAAGATTGTGGGTTTGATGCTACGCTAAAGACTTCTGAATTTATTGGAGGCAATACTGAAGTTCATGAAGATGAAACTCTCAGCTTGCAGATTTTTGGTATTTCGGAATCCACTGATATAACAGCATTTCAATACAATACGGAAGCTTTTTTGAATAGCCAAGGGGGAGTAACTGACTATAAATTATCTTTGGTAGATCCAGCATTAGACCAAAACTTAAGTACAGCTGCCCGTTCAGATTCAATCAGAGCAAGTAGATCACTTAATTCTTCAGAAAATCAGTTGAATGAAAATGTAATTGACGAACTTCAAGTTACCTATAATCCAGATCAAGTCGGTATAAGGGACTTGGTTGATGGAATAAATAATATTGATTCAAGCATAAGCTTCCTTGTTGTAAATTCCTTGGATCAATCCTCAACTGCCCAATTAAATTTGCTTTCCAGGGTTAAAGATATCCAATATTGGAAGTCTGTTGTGATGAAGGCATTGTTTCTAGGAATTCCTGTTATTATTCTTTCTAAAACACAACACTTATCTATATGGAAACAGACGATGTTATTTCCAGGCTGTTACTTAGTGTCGATTATTGAGTTAGCCCTAGCAACTTATATTCAATTTCATTTGGGTGCCACATTCTTGAAGAAATTTTACCAGTTCATTAAGATGCGTGGTAAAGGTGCAACAATGGATGTCTTGGTCTGCATTTCCACATTACTTTCTTACATATTTTCAGTCTGCTCCATAGTATTGAGTGTCTGGAATGGTCTGACAAATGCTCCACCTAATGCTTCATTTGATACAGTAGCAATGTTAATTCTATTTATTTCCTTTGGTAAATATTTAGAAAATAGAGCAAAAGGTGCCACTTCCACCGCTTTGTCGAAACTTTTATCTCTTACGCCATCCAGCTGTACTATTGTCAGTGATTTGGAAGCCTATGAAAAGAAATTATTGAACAAATCTAATTTAGAAAGAGAAGAAATTCAAGATGTTGCTACCAGGGATATCAGTATTGATTTAATTCAGAAAGGAGATATTGCTGTTGTTTTACCAGGTGGAAAGATCCCTGCTGATGGTACTGTTGTATATGGAGAAACTGAAATTGATGAATCTTTTATCTCTGGTGAATCAAGGCCAGTTTACAAGAAAAAAGATGACGAAGTACTTGGTGGCTCTATTAATGGCCCTGACTTGATATATGTTAGGGTTTTACGTTCAGGTAAGGATTCTATGTTACAAAAAGTTATTTCGTTGGTTAAAGACTCTCAGATAAATAAAGCACCGGTACAAAGATTTTCTGACTATCTTGCAGCCAAATTCGTTCCTCTGGTCATACTTATCTCAATACTTACCTTTGTCACATGGATGATAATTTGCTCCAGAAGTCAATCTTTGCCAAATGTTTTTCTTGAAGAGAAAAATGGTAAGGTATATGTCTGTTTCAAATTGGCTATTTCAGTTATTGTCGTTGCTTGTCCCTGTGCCTTAGGACTCGCTGCACCAACTGCTATTATGGTAGGAACTGGTATGGGAGCATCGAATGGAGTATTAATCAAAGGAGGAGAAGTCTTAGAAAAATCAAGTAAAGTAAATATACTTCTTTTTGATAAAACAGGTACATTAACTACGGGTAAAATGACTGTTGTTAATTATTCTAATACGTTGAAGTCTACTTCTGAAGATGAATGGTGGCAATTAGTAGGTGCAGTTGAAAATAATTCTGAACACCCAGTAGGTAGAGCTATTACGGGGAAGGCTAAACTGCAATTAAATTTGACTCTGGAAGATATATTCAACTCTTCTATAAGTGAATTCAAAGTTCTTCCTGGGCTTGGTATTAGGGCAATTGTCAGACTTGCTAATGATAAGCAACATCAAGTTGTGATTGGTAATGCTGAATTAATGGCCCGCAATTACAATGAAGTGATGCGTGAATTTAATAAATTGTACTCAAAAGATTTACAAGATTCTATCTATACAATAGCCCACGTCATAATCGATGATGAATACGCTGGATACATCGAATTATCGGATTACTTGAAACCTCACACCAAAGATGTCATTAATTATTTGAGATATAATCAGAAATATCTCGTTGGAATGGTCACTGGTGATAATTCAAAAGCAGCTAAGGCTATAGGGAAAGAATTGGGTCTTGATGAGGAGAATATATTCAGTGAGGTATCAGCTGTTGATAAAGATAAGGTTATAATTGACTTAAAGAAAAAATTCGGTGGGGATGAAAATGCTACTATTGCCTTTGTAGGGGATGGTATCAATGATGCACCTGCGTTAGCTCAAGCAGATATAGGGATTGCTATTAGTACTGGGTCTGATATTGCCATTGAATCCGCTGACATAGTAATAATTGATAACAAAAAAGATTCTTCTGATTTATCAGGTGTTCCTATTGCACTAGATATTTCCAACCGTACTTTCAGTAAGATTAAAATGAATTTTGTGTGGGCAGCTATTTATAATATTATAATGCTTCCTTTCGCAATGGGCTGCTTTTTGTCTATGAATATAATGTTACCACCTGCTGCTGCAGGTGCATCGATGGCTTTGAGTAGTGTTACTGTCGTTATTAGTTCATTGTTACTTAAGAAATGGAAGCCAAAAAAGATAGTAGGTTCTAACTTAATAGATTTGGAAAAAGGAGATATTAGCACCTTTAGCTTAAAGCATTCGAGTCTTGCTGAATTTAATGACATTAAGAGAAATAATAGTGTATCTTCAAGAGTCCTGAGAATATTTTCTAGAACGAATAGGAGGAATAACTCTAATGAGTATGAATTGCTCTCTTATAATTAGTTTTCGTTATTTATTTGTTATAGAGCATAATACATTTTGGCATAATATATTATTAAGAATCCCATTAGTCATTTTTAGTATTCAAAGAAATGCACTAGTAGCAAAGTTGAAACTACAATTTCTCTTAATTATCATGCCTTCGTAAAATTGCCTAGTTTCTCATTCAGCAACTCTAGCATCAAAAAACACACTCATCTCAGATTGGAGTTGCAAAAAGGTAAATATATTCTGTTTATAGAATAATGTATAAAAGACCAGGAAAATATTCAATTCTAATTAGAGTCATTAATTTCTTATCTAGTAATGAAGTGTTTTAACTTATTCTTTTTCTTCATCGTCGGCTGCTGTTTTGCAGCAGCTATTCCTAGGGAAGTCTTCCAACAGATAGCTCCAGTTGAAATTTTTGCCAGGGATAATACTGCTGATGCTAGCACCGCTAATCCTCCTAATGCTAATGGTCCAGATTTTAATATGAGTGCAACTATAGAAATAATAAAATTTATTACAAATAAATTGAAAAATACTGATTCTAAGAAATTAATGAGAAGTTTTGGAGATTTTATGAAAATTTTAGAAACTACCTTCAAACTTTTTATGGGTAATAAAGATTATTAAATGTGAATATTTTCTAATTTATTGATATTAAATATTATGTTCGAACTATTTATCATATAGCTACATATATTTGTTTTTTTCCTCCCATAAAATAAATGTTATTCATAAACTATTAGTACATTAATTATCTATTTATTGATTTTATCTCTATAATATTTAAAAAACGCTTAATAGACTTATAAAGCTAATAAAGCACCAGCGGCTAAAGCAGCAGCACCAACAGCGAATTGGCCCTTAGCAGCACCAGCTTCGTAAGTGGTGACGTTAGCTGGGGTAGTGTAGTTAGAAGCAGCAGAAGTAGATCTGGCTGGACAGTTGGTGACGGTAGAAGCACAATCAGTGATGGTGACTAAGGTAGAAGATAAGTCAGTTTCAGTGAGGGTGGAAGCAGAAACGGAAGCGGCAGCGGCGGCGAATAAAGCGACGGTAGAGAATTGCATTTTTGTTATGTAGCGAAAGACGATTAGTTGGACTAAGTTAATGAATAAATTCTAAAAAAAAAACAAGAGATTAGATTCAATTTATATTCTAGCTGATGAGTGCTTGCAAAAGATAGCGACAGGGAAAAAAAATTTCTCATCAACCATCACAGGAAATATTTGTGGACACTTTCCTAATTAAGAAATAAACTTTCCTATCTCGGATTCTGTTTATGAAATGATGACGCACAACGAGGATGAAATCTTCAAGTGAATTATTAGTAATAATGCACCTTGATCAAGGCTCATAGTAAATATCAGAATGTGACAAACTAAATTTTTTTGCTGAAACTACACTTACTAGGGTCTATCTCTAACTAGGAAATTTTCTAATTAAAAACGTAAAGTTATCATAATACAGGATAAATAGAAACAAAGAAGGTGAATTTTACAACACGTTGTGAACTTCGTTGTAGAGATCTTTGATACTTTTTACTTTTACTTGTAGTTCATCTTATTCAGTAGAAAAAGTCTAGACAATGCCAACTCTATTTGCGGAGTAATTTTAAGGGTTAAAAATAAAACGGACGTATTACAATTTCGTGGTTTCTTTTTTAATGTCCAATAAGGCGAATTATTTCTTTTCTTTGGCTATGATTCAAGCTCGTGTCCAGACAAATTCCTATTTCAGCAATCCAGAAATACATTATAAAAAAATTCGCGACAAAGGCGGCTAGATTACAGCCTAGTTTAGACGATTAGTCTGATTTAATCCCTATCAAAAGACTAGGCAAAGAATATTTTTTGCAATAAATTGATAAGGAATTAAGATATGAATAATTGCAGAGTACAACCCTATGAATCAAGTAGTTATGATTAGGATATCGTACTAGAATCTCTTTCAGTTTGTAACCAAGAGGAGAAGTTCTTTCTTGCTGGTAAAATTTGATTTCTTGTGTGCGGATATTGCAAGCGATCCTCAAATAGACTTTACCAGCGATCTGTAACTAAAATGTAGTAAGGCCAGACACATTTTCCTGTCAATAAATTGTAAAGACTAATCAATGAAAATGTAGAGACTTATCAATGAAAATTATTTCTTGATCTATTTCCATTTTTTGTCATATTATTCTATTTTTAAGATTGTTTTTTAAATTCTTACCAAATATCCTAAATTATACAAAATAATTAAAAAATATAAAATTATTGTAAGAAACCTATGTACTTAACCCAAAATTTATGATGTACTAGACAAATAAAAAATAGCTCAATTAGTTTGAACTAATGCAAACTGACATTAGAGTTGTCAAAACCATAGATTAAAATTCGGATCTTGGTTTAATGTTTTTACGGGTATACCAACTAACAAAATCTTTAATAGAAGTTCTAATTCTTCTCATATCCTTGTTAGGTAATGCAACACTAATAGTGCTAAGCAACTTATTAACCTCCCTTCCATGCACATTTGGTAAACTATTAACACTTTCAGAAAGCCATCCAAGAGCAATATTTGAATCAGGAGTAACTAATATAATTTTTAAAAGCAAGTCATTAGCATCGGTTTGAAGATCAGAATGAAAGTTAAAAATAACCCCATCTAAAACAACCTTTAATATCTTAGCACCATTGTTATCTTGAACTAAGAATTGTTTAACTAAATCCTGGATATATTGAGGATTCTCATCAAAGAAGGAAATAGGTGGTGTAGGCATTCCCCAAGAAACCAAGTCTATCACGTAGTGTAAACATGAAATCAATGGTTCAAACTCTTTAATAGTATTTAAAGTTAAGACAGAAGCATCCAATGTAGAACTTAAAACAGCGGAATTTGGTATCAACTTGAATGGGAAATACATTAACAAATCATTCATCATTCTGAAATAATCTTCAATGGTATCAGGTAAACTGTTGAAATCAGACTTGTTTCCAATTATTTCACAAAATGTTGCGTTTTGAGTTAAACCAAACTGGAAAACAGATTCTTTTATATCTTCAGAAATATATTCATCACCAAATTCTCTAATAAACACACCAGAAACCCATAAATAACAACCAAATTCTGTAGTTTTAAGTCCTTGATGCAAAATATTGGCAATTTCCAGAATAATTGGGTTTAAAAATGTGCTAAATGACTGAACGGCACACTTAAATAATTTTAATATTCTTTCACTTACAATCAATGCTTTGCCATACTTAGAGAGTAATTGAGAAGAGAGAGGCCAAATCTTTTGGATGAATAATGTAGCAATTGGGTCCTCTTGTTGCTCGAAATCAGTGCATTTTAAAACTGAAATGAAATTCGATACAACTTCAATTTGATCTGCAATAGTAGTTTCCGTATTCTCAACATTACCTTGACTTAAACTAATATTATTCAAAAGTTCTAAGGTTGGTGAGATAAACATATCTGCCACTTTATATCTGTTTTCTACATCTACCTTCTTGATAACATGCGCCAAACCATCAGCCAATTTATATAGCGAGTCTAAATCAATATTATCTTTGATTTGGGAATAGAGCATGTATAATTGCTCTAAGTAATTAATGAGTAGCTCTGAACAGTCTTGACAGAAGTACATAAGAGCATGCGAAGCAGCTATAACTATATCCTTATTTGAACCTGCCAATTCGAATCCTTTGATAATATAATTAAGTTGAGGTTCTAAATATTCAGGGTTCTTGGAGGTCCACTCAGTATAGCGTCCCAAAACTAAAGTAGCTGAGTACCTGATTTTAGGGTGTTCAGGCAATTGAACCAAGAATTTCATTATCAGCGGTAAAATTTGCTTTTCTTTTAATGAAACTTCTTTTGCCATAGCTCTCATAGAAAACAAAGGAGCTTCTAAGTATTGCCATTTAGAAGTTGTTCCAGAATTTAAGAGAGTTTGTATTTGTTGAAATGGAATACTTAATGAATTGACTGGACCAGCTACTGCACAACAATCTTTTAATACATCTCCTAATTCGTACCTGAATTCTTTAAATTTATCTTCTTGTTCTCTATCTCCATCAAATAAGTTGCCATCTTCATTGTCGGTAGGATAGGTCAATTGTCTAATGACAATTTCGATCAATTCCAAATAGATATCTTTAAACTCCACCTTAGATGCTTCGAATCTTGGCAATGTTATTAACTGTTTCAATAAATACCAGAAATAAAAAGTATACTTAACAATATCCAAATCTTCCTGGATTTTACAACATTCTAGCAAGATACTAACAAGTGGTTTAAAATGCTTAGGATTCTTGGCAATTAAAACATGCCATGACTCACCAGCTTCAACGTAGAGTCTAGTCAAGCCTTCTAATGTATCAGGATCTTCCAATTTATCTTTGTGGGAATGCATAAATTCATTTAATTGTAAAATCTGTTGATATAACGCTTCAATCAACTCGTGATTATCAATATCTCTTGTTTCCCTAATAATACTACAAAGGCAGTCCACAGCCTTTTCAAAGGTGACGTCATCACCAAGTGATTGAAAGATTAAAGATGTTAATGTATTAATCTGTAAAATACTTTCAACTGGACATTCTTTTATCCAACTATTAAGACAGTCAAGTATTGCTGAGTTCCATTGTGAGTTAGTATTGCTTTCAGCCAAGTTTTTCAAAAGTAATAACACATTTTCTACATTGGAAACAATAAGCTCATTCGTTCTTGTATTGAATTCTTCATCTGTTAATGATGTTCTCTTGACATCAGAAAGTTCTTCTGGCAATATTTTTAAGAACTCCAAAAGATTGGAAACTAATGCCATATCTGAAGAAAATTTGGTAATAATTTCTTGCACTGCATTTGACCATGTCAAGTACTGTAAGGCAACATGCGAGAGTGCAATATTCAACTGAGTTCTGATAAGTTTTTCATCTCTACCTTGATGCTTCGTTATAAAGTTAATTATGGAATCCTTTAATTGCGCATAATGTGATTCTTCCAATTGATGTAAATCAAAGGTAACCTTAGATCTGAGGGTCTGAGCCGCAAATAATCTGACTTCTACTGATATACTTGTATCGCCAAGGATAGAAAGGACAATTTCCCATGCTTCTTTTGACTTCTGGAATGATTCTAGATAGTTTGTCGCCAACTTCTTTTCGTCTGCGGATGCATTCGAGTACATAGTACCCAAGGCCTGTTTCAACTGATTAAGGTAATCATTTGTCGACATCTTCTATTAATAAGTTTAATAGTATAACGAATCACTGTGATCTCAGTACTAAATATGATTAACTTGGGACTTTTCATCAACTCATTCAGGTAACCGCACGACCAAAATTAAGAGAGAGTTAAGTAATTTTCTTAGAGTAGCAGATTTTAATCGGATATTATATAGTCATTATAAAACAAAACTGTCTTATGAAGAAAAAGTCCACTAGGCAAATGGCACAAGGAATAATACCACGTAGTTTGTGCACAGAATACGCGGGAAACCTTCTTAAGTATTGAAATCCAAATTAGAGGTGTTCCACACGTGAATAATGGAAAAAAAAAACAAATATTGCGTACGAGAAAGTGAATAAATATCAACAAAATTTTATTTCAATCTCTATAAATCTTATAAAAGCAGAAAAATGGCCAGACCAGTTGTTATTTCAGGCCCTTCAGGTACCGGTAAATCTACCTTGTTAAAGAGATTATTTGCAGAATTCCCAGACAAGTTTGGATTCTCTGTTTCTCACACTACTAGACAACCAAGAGCTGGCGAAGTTGATGGTAAAGATTACCATTTTGCTACTGTTGATGACTTCAAAAAGGCTATTGAAGAAAAGCAATTTATTGAATGGGCCCAATTTTCTGGTAACTACTATGGTACCACATTCAAGGCTGTTGATGATGTCACCAAAAGCGGAAAGATCTGTTTATTAGACATTGATATGCAAGGTGTCAAATCTGTCAAGGCTGCCAACATGGATGCCAGATACTTATTCTTGAGTCCACCAAGTATTGAAACCTTAAGAGAAAGACTTACTAAAAGAGGTACTGAAACTGAAGATTCTATTGCCAAAAGAATCGCAGCTGCTAGTGCTGAATTAGCCTATGCCGAAACTGGAGCTCATGACAGAATTATTGTTAATGATGATTTAGAAAAAGCATATAAAGAATTCAAGCAATTCATTGTTGATGAAAACTAAATAAGGCAATCAACAAAAAAAACCTACAGTCATCATATAATGTATTTCAAAGGTGTCATAGAATGAATTCAATATACTAATTTTCGATTTATATCTCAAAATTAATTAAATATCTAATCTAGCATCTTGAGTAAATTGTAGTATATTCTTTTAGAAATGCATCTAATTTATTGCTGCATTGTCTACAATAGTTGCGAACTTCTCTAATGGGATTTTAATACAGATTTTGATTGCAAATAATCTATGAATACAATTTAACGCTTTTCAACATATAAAAACAGCTAGATTCTGTCAGTTACTGCAAATTTATCGTCGGAAACTGTAATATCTAGGAAAGACCAAAAATTCCAATCTCTTCCAATAGCTAATACTTTTTTAGAACATACTGCATATAGTAGTTAATACTGCTGTTTCTCTATTACTTACGATACTTTAAGGGCAACTAATTTCAAGAATGGAAGCTATTAGTTAAAATAATTGAAGAATATCTAGAAAGGTATTAACTTTCAAGTCTTAAAACTAAATGTCCTATATTTATAGCAATTGAAGATCCCTTAATTCTCAAATAATACATACACTTTCATCTTATAAAATTTGGATTTTTTTATTTTAAGAGTAATTATGATGGCATTGTTCAGATGACATTATTCAATAGGAACACTTGAATATTGATATCCAGAAACAATCAGCTTTTTTGTTAAATTGCTCTAGTAAGGAATAGATCATGTGAGCATTGGATTTGGTTTTTGAATGCGAGATATTTAACGCATACTAAAATTTCTAACCAATTATATTAACAATAAAACAACGATAAAATGGTATTCACTTCTTATCCATCATCGTTTCATGGCGATGAAGACAGGTAAGTATAAATTGTTTTGAATGTTTTAGAAAAAATTCTAACGAATCAAGTGAAATTAATCTCCTTCAAAAAATGGCTATAAAGTGTAAGCAACAGCCACTTGTGCCACTTGGAGCATTGGCTACTACCTGGGCAATCGTATTAGCTACCAGGTCAATCAGGAGGAGAGACAGGGTGAATACTCAAAAATATTTCCGTTACAGAATTGGTTTTCAGGCGGCCACATTAGTTGCTTTAGTTGCTGGTGGTCTTGCATACCAAGTAGAGTCTACAGAACAAAAGCAAACTAGAGAAGACAAATTAAGAGAAAAAGCAAAGTTGAGAGAAAAATTATGGATCGAAGAATTAGAAAGGAGAGATGAAATCATCCAAGCCCGTAAGAAGAGGTTAGCAGAGTCCAGAAATGAATTAATTGAAGTTGCTAGAGAAGGTTTCAAGGACGAAGAAAAGGCGAAGGAAATCGAAAAGATCAAAGAAGAAGAACAGTCTAATTAATATTTAAATCAAAAAACTTTTCGTATGTAAATATTCAGTTCTATTTTAATTGCAAATATCGTTGAAATAAAAAATATCTAATTTTTTCTAAGCTCTAAAATTGAAAGTTTCAATGCTTGAATTACTCTTTCCACATCAGCAGCATCATCGTTAATGACACTAACCCCCATATGCCCAATTCTTATATACTTTGTGCTAATCTTTGGGTGAATTCCCCCTGCCAATGTTATATTGTACTTTTGGTTTAAATGAGCAAGGAGCTTAGGGATTGCAATATCAGACGGAACGTATAAAGCTGACATTCCGTTACATGCATTTTCTCTAACTGATACCAATTGCAAACCAGTCTCCTTATTAATAAGCTCATCTCTTATCTTATTCGCAACCTTCTTGTATACTTTAAATCTTAAGAGCAAAGGGACTGGCAAATTAGTGACAGAATCAACTTCAGGATCTTCAGAACCAAGAATCTCTAATAATGAAGTATTTAATGCAGAAACAAGTTGGACACTAGGCGTAGCAAAATAAGATGGTTTTTTATTTTCATAATTTTGCATTATAGGCAACCACTTATTTAGCGAAGTATACAGAGGCTTCTTCTTCACAATACCGAGAGCTCTCTCTATACAACGCTCGCTAATGAATATAACAGACAAACCAGCTGGTGAAGCAAGTGCTTTTTGTGAAGCAGTCAATACAAAATCAAGCTTCCAATTATCAACTTGGATTTCTTCAACACCAGCAGAACACACAGCATCAACTGCAACATAAATGTTTGGATTTATCGACTTAGCCAATTTGCTGACAGCTTCAATGTCGGCTAATACCCCAGTAGAAGTATCTGTTTGGGTGATGGTAATTATAGAGTAGGTTTTCTTTGATAATTCCTCTCTGATTGTATCTAAAGGTACAATTTCTCCAACACCTGCTTCCAAGACAGTGACTTGATTATCATTATCAACGTAATTCTTTAAGCATTCTACTAATCCATTGGAGAAAAATCCTGTACTAACGCATAAAATATTATCGGTTGGTAAGACTACATTTGAACCTAAAATATCCCAGCCTAAGGTACCCGAACCACTGATAACCAAAGGTTGACCACCATTGCTTCTTTTGTTTCCAAAAAGTAACCTAAGCTTGCGTAATACCTTTGAAAACAAGTCTACAAATTCAGCACTAGTATGACTTTGAGAAGGTGTACTCATGGCTGAAAGCACGTTGTCCGAGAATTCAATTGGTCCTGGTATCATAACGAGACTGTGGTTTGCTTGGGATGAAGCTCTGCCTGGATATAAGTTCCCATTAGTATTGTTAATACGAAGTTGGCTTTTTTCTGGTGTCAATAATTCATCAACTTTATTAAGTCTCGTTTCTTCAAAATATTTTTGCCTGGACTCTCTTGGTAACATTGGAAATTCTTCTGCCATTTCTGAAGGATCTCTTAGCTTCAAATGTGAGCTCAAAAGGCGTAATCTGTCTGTTGGATTTGTCATTGTAAAAGTTTGCAGCTCTTTTTATAGTTATACCAAAGACTTAGAAAATTTTTCACTTAAACTATTATTAAAGAAATAACCAGTACTTCGAGAAATAACGTTATTCTAACTTCTGGCTTTTAAGTATTCCCTACTATACCTAACTTAACAACTAGACAAGATCCAAAATACTGAAAAATATTTAGGAGTCCATATTATCGTGCCCATACCGAAATTTATCATATCATGTTACATGATGAATTTTCCTGATATCGCAAATCACCATTTTAGATTAAAAGTGATTTCTCTAAAAATAAAGGGACGAAACGTCTAGGACATTCTATTGATTCGAACTAAAGATCCATAAATTCAAACCTTATAGCATATGTCATTGTGTAGTTAATTTTCTTGAAAGAACTCTTTAATACAATTCTAAAAACTGTTAAAACACAGTTCATAGTCATAAACCCATTTAATGATACGTTAGAGAAAAAGATTTGAAAAAATTGGAAAAGACTAATATATTCAATGTAGCTAATGAAATGATTCAATAACTATTGCAACCAAACTGACTTACTCTTAATCTCTTGTATGCTGAGAAATTTTCCTCCACTTTACTAGTAATTGTTTACAAACGACCTTGTCATTTATGATTGCTCATTACTTGAGATAGACTACAATTATTTATTTTATTGTATTATTCTTTAAAATCTTGTTTACTTACCGTCAGCAATCCCCTTCCCTCCTATATTTATTGAAGTTGAACTAAGATTGCAGTTCATCTATTCTTTCTAACAACTTCATGGAATTATAATTTATACTTATATGAAGATGCATAAAGTATAGACAGCATATTTTACGTAGAATACGCTTTAATCAAAAATTGCACCCATTTTTTTAACTTGAAACCAATTTGCTCAAATTAATAGATAAAACTTCGGAAAACTTCCGAAGAATTCCGAAATAGTAATCAGTCAAGTGGCATTATATATTTTAAGTCTGTTAAGTCCTTAGTGTCATAAATTAATAAATATTATGCATATACTTATTCACAATTTCCTTACGCAAGAAAAAGGACAAAACACAGAAGTAGAACAATAAACTTTAGCAATGGCTGCAAGTCTCCTTTAACAGAGAAACTTATGGAATCTTGGAATTTATCAAGAGCCAACAAAAGTATTGATACTACTCCGGTGACAATGCATAATAAAGAGCTACCAAATAAAGAAATACCAAAATATACAATTATTACCAAGATAGCTTCTTGAAATCTCAATCCTGTATAATTAAAGGCAGGATCCTTACTATCTGTAATCCTTGGAGAATTTGGTTTTATTGATGAATGTGACATTTGCAATCTACCAAGGAATAACATAGTTAGAGATAAATATCCCATTACATTACATGCATAAGTATTTCCAAAGAAACAATGCCATATAAAAATAACACCAACGAGAATGGTCTCTGCAACCGTTAATCCTGCGTAATTGTAGAGACAATCCGATTCTTGACTATTATTTCTTTCATTAAGTCCGACAGTTGTTGACGAATTTAAAGTTCTTGAGGTATATTTTAGCCTGTGGATAATTAAAGATAGTAAACATAGGATTGTAAAAGTATAACAGACATACAAATTTCCTACGAAAATAGATGTGAGAACAAAAATATATCCTTGAACGAGATAATTCAATTTCAATTTCTCTAATTCATGTTTTGTAGAATATCCAAATGTTATTTTTCTTGAGATCAGTTCCTCCATGGCACTTTAACTAAGAGAAGTAGATACGTTTTTTTTAGTAATGAGATTCGATAAAAATAGAAATATTAAACTATATTATATACAGGAACTAATATTGACATGATTTTTGCAGACATTACAGATACTTGTGTAAATGAGTTATATGTTCTTAGTAAGTTATAATAATATATAACCTATAATTTTAATATCAAATGGAGACTTACTAGAAGAATTTTATTGATCGTAGAATGATATATAAGGTGTTTTGAGTAAGAGAAGCTCCAAAAATTTACCTAATCAATGTGCAACAAATTTAACCAAATACCTATTATAGTTGATGAGCTCATCAGATTATCGGCTTCAGTTCATGTTTTACTTACTCAAGAATAAATAATACATCGCATAAATTTTATTGCATTAAATCATTTAAGATTTTAGACTTATTATATATGATAATCTAAAAGATAATTAATTATCAAATCCAGACACTTGATATTCTTTGAAAAATGAATATATGTCTTCCATCATGTCAATAATGCCTTGATTTCCACTAGCTTCCAAATTATCAGAAACCATATTATTTGAATAAACCGCTTGCACGGAAGATTGAATTTTTATTAATCCTTCCTTAGATACCAAATCACTTAATATAATGATCAAATTGGGCGAGAAATCACTATACCATCTGTGGTTCCACACCAAAAGTTTTATACAACCTTCTAAAATCTTCTCATTTAACAGGTTATAGTATTTTGTAAAATTATGCGTGTATGTTTGATTTGTGTTGGAATTTTTTGAAATTAATTTAGTTCTTTCCATTAAATGATATTTCAACAATTCTCTTTGTGACTTAGCAGAAAAACGTCCACTTAGTGCATTAGCAAAGGCAATCGAGCCCTCTTTATAATGCTTTAATCTACATGCGATCAAACCCAAAATTTCCCATTCCAATGTAGTTTTCTTAAATTCCATTTGTTGAGCTTGAAAATGAACATATTCAGCTTGCCACATGGTATAGGCCCTTAAGTCTTCATATAAGAGCATAAACAAATTATCTAACCATCTTTCACATAATCTCTTTCTCCTAAACTCATTCTCGTAAGATTCTTCGTCATCATCATCTTTTTTAGGTGACTTAACACCTATTGTTGAGCTAGCATCTTCTTCATTACCTTGTGCAGGGGTAGACAAGGAATCTCCATTTAACGTGGAATTTGTAGAGCGCTTTCTATTATGTCCATTAGAAGAACCTTTATCTTTACGATATTCTTCTTCCATAACGAACACTTTCGCTCTGTATTTTAACAACGCTTCCCACCCAGTCTTTGAAACAATCTCCGTTAATAAATCATATGCTTTTGCAAAGGTTGACTTCAAATTTGCTGCTGGTAAATTAATTAGTTGTGGATCTAAACTCTTCTGCTCCATAGCAATTTCATTACTTTGTAAATTAGAAACTTCAGATAAAGTGACATCTGTAGGAGAAGGTAAGTGCAAGTCTTCATTACCTCCTTTCAAGGGAACAATTCTCTTAATAAGATATTTTTCCTTATGTGAGTTCATTGGACACGAATTAAGTGTAAGTAAGGCGTTCTCAAAATCTCCAAGTTTAGTATAAACAGAGACTAACATGGACCATGTCTTAAAATCAGATGGAGACGATTTAACAGCCTGTTTCGCTAATTCAAGAGCTAAGTCACGTCTATTCTTTTCAATACAAAATTCGCATTGCAATAATAGCATATCAGAATCACGATTGTTTTCTTCAATTCCTTCATTCATTAATTGAACTGCTTTCACTTCTTCATCCATTAATAATAAGACTTTTGCCCTCAAAACTTTAACACTTGGATCTACTTCTTCTAATC
Source organism: Schwanniomyces polymorphus var. africanus (assembly GCA_030563145.1). Lineage (NCBI taxonomy): Eukaryota > Fungi > Ascomycota > Pichiomycetes > Serinales > Debaryomycetaceae > Schwanniomyces > Schwanniomyces polymorphus. The sequence continues at coordinate 121,425 of JAKUBG010000013.1, forward strand.
TCTGTAATATTTCCAAAGCATCACTATATTTCTGTGTAAACTGGATTAACTTAATAAAAGCATCAACAAGGTAATTGGAGATAACGGTAGGTTGAGGGATTTCAACTCCACAACCTAATTTAGGGCCCTCAAAGAAAAGCTTTTCAAAAGCTGTTAAGAAGTTTCTGAACAATACTTTCGAACTTTTATCGTTATTGAAAAGATCTAATCTCTTTATTTCAACCAAACCTCCAACTTTATTCACGTCATCATCATCCTCAACATCTATTAAACTTCTTACAACAGAAGTTACAAATGTTTCTGTCCAAAGCTTATCAATTTCTTCATTACTAATTTTATCATGGATCAATTTTCCTTCATGGTTTACAACTGAACTCTCAAATTTTCCAGGAATATGAACCGTAACTCTCATATCAACTTTAGAGAATGCATTATACGTACAATATGTTAATTGTGGAACTTTCCAATGCTTTTTTTCACCAAACCAATATTGCGACTTGGACCCTATTAAAGTTGCCAATCCTTGTAGTTGTGCAGCGATAGATGCTGAATTTGAAGTATCTACACCAGTAAAATATAAGAAGGTACCAATCTCTGTATTTTTCTTTGAATTTACCGATTGCTTATGAATATTACATAAATCTGCTGGACCCAAGTCAGTAAAGGTATATAACCTACTTGTCCTCTCAATTAAAGAGGATCCAACGTATTCTTCTTTAGCTCTAAAAATTCGTTAGTACGTTCCAAAATTAACTACGAATAAAAGTAAAATAAACCTTTTAAACGTCATAGAATTACATACTCTGGAATTGATGCTATTGTAGGTTGTAGCATTTTCTCTTTATGTAAATGGTCTTTTAATCTATCATTACCGTGTTATTTAATTGTACTGCCTCGAAAAAAACTTACACAAAATCAATATAATGCTTATGTAATTACACTAAGGTATAGGGTTCGTAGATACTAAAAAATAGACAAAGATAGTCCGTATTTGATATAATAAATGTAATATATGTAGTCATTTAGTTCTAATATACAATGTTATCAGCTTGTAGCTTATCTTTCGAGAATTACTAGGAAATAAAGTTGAGGAGGATATTGAATGGGTAATTCTTTATCAGTTGGGCCTTTGTTTTTTAGAAGCTCTGTCACTAGAGTGTCCGTTTTCTTCTATTCTCTCTGCCACACCATCCCATTCTTTAGCAGTTAAACAATATTTTTCAGGAGGTAAATTCAAACCCCATTTTGGTATTATAGGAGGTAATGTCTTAGAATTTCTTTCGTGGGCTAACTCCAAAAGTAATTCCTTTGGTGGCGTAGGCTTAAATTGATAGTTAGTCCTAGCTGCAATCGCAAGCCTAATATCGTCTGTATTGACAGTACTATTCGCATTGGTATTGAGATTAGTATTAGCGTTCAAAGGTTTTGCATGATCATTATAGACTAAAGCATCTTTCAAAACAGCAGTTGTATATCCTACAATCAGTTAGTATTCATGTCTTATAATAATAAATCTAGGTAGATTTAATTGATATTCAAACGCATAAACTTACTATGAGCAAAGTCCATCAACTGTAATGGAACATGGTCCTGGTAATTTTGGATACCTTGGGTAGCAAATATCAAATGCAACAATCTAACATCTCTTGGAACAACGTTATCTTGAGAAGTACCGTTTATTGGTGGTTCATTCTCGTTTGAGTTACCGTTTTGTTGGTTAATTGAACTCATTGCTAAGAACTATATTGTATAATATTAAAATTCCTTAAAATGTCCAATTATTAAAAAGTAGTACCAAACTTCAAAACACGATTAATTTATGCTATATATTAAAAAAAGCTCTCTTAGCGAATATATGTTTTATCAGTTTGTTCGAAATATTTTTGATGGAAAGAAAATGTTCGCACACGAATCTCCTTACTTATAACATATAGCTAAACATGAGTGATATGAGTGATTTAGAGTCTAAAGTCACTGAACGTGAGCCTGATATTGAGGTATTACCTCCTAAAGAGTCCCACAATTTAATTGAACCATTTTCGTTATTCACTTCAAAAAAATCCGAATTCAAAACTCTTATCATATTAAACCAACCTTTAAATGGGATTAATACCAAGAAATTATGGGAAGGAACTGAGCTACATATCTGTGGTGATGGTGGAGCCAATAGATTGTATGATATATTTTCCACTGAAGAAGAAAGATCGAAATACATTCCTCACTTTATATGTGGAGATTGCGATTCTTTACATGAGAATGTTAAAAAATACTACGTTGAAAGAGGTACCACATTAATAATACAACATACACAGTATGCTTCAGATATCATGAAGTGTATTTCATTGGCTAAGATTTATCATCGAAGTGAAGAAAATAGATCAAAACTTTATCAGGATGTTGACGACCATAATGGATTAGAAGACATTTTAAACTCTTTTACACCAAGGGAAGAAACCATAAAGTTAGAAATGTACATGGTTGGAGGAATTGGTGGAAGATTTGATCAAACTATACACTCAATTAATCAAATGTACAACTTGGATATCACAGATCCAAATATCCAAATATTTTTCGTGACACCTACAGACTTTATTTTTTTACTTCACAGAGGAATCAACTATGTTTCATACCCTAGTAGGACTTACTTTAGTAATGATCCTTTTCCTATCTGTGGTCTTCTTCCATTAAGCACACTGTCGGTCATTTTGAATTCCTATGGATTAAAATATGACGTAACAAACTGGAAATCATCTATACCTGGTCAGGTAAGTAGCAGTAATTCAATTTGCGGGAAAAATGGGTTCATCCTAGAAGCAAGTGATTCTATTACACTCAATATAGAAGTAGATCACGACGTGTTGTAGCTCAACCAAAGTTCAAATTAATTAATCTATATGTATTATCTAATATATTACATAAGCGAAACACAATTTTTTAGTATTGAAAATTCTTGTAAGAACCACTAACATAGCGAAAAGATAATCTTGAAGACATAATAGTTGGTAGTCTTGTCAAATATGTTCAGACCTTCTTTACTACCAAGGAAATTGCCATTTATTGGTTACAAATTTTTTTCTACTTTGCCTAGGGTAGCTACCTTAAATACTTTTGCCGGATTGAAATCCAATTTTTCATCAACTTCACCATTATGCCGTGAAATATCTTCTTCGTTATTAAATACAAAACCAGAATTCATAAGTACAATTTTGCCTACAACTTTGAACATTTCTACTAATTTACAGCAAATTGAATTCCAAGAAGAAGAAAAAGATAAAGATACCATATATATGGATTCCGTTTTAAGAAAGAGAAGATTGAAAATGAAGAAGCACAAATTAAGAAAGAGAAGAAGAGCTCAAAGATCTCTTAAGAAGAGATTAGGTAAATTGTGAGCAAGTAGCATCAATTCATGTCATTTGGTTAACGCATATTGATACGAATTATCAAAATTGACTTCAAATTCACTTGTAATGCAAAACGTATGGCTTATGCTTAAACAGCCAAACTAACTTATTTAGATTAATCAATGATTGGGTAAATTGCATATTTTTATCGAAGAATGATTATATTTGTATATATTTTTTAGTTAGTTTTACTAGACTAGTTATTAATGTAAAAAAAGATTTACTTTGTAATAATAATTGGGTAGATTAATGTAGCGTACTGAAAGTAACATTTATTTATGTGAAGTTAAACCCAGTGTGATGAATGAATTAATAAAAAATCGCATTGTATTTTTTAAATACTTCAGCTTCATTGTAGTATCATGTCAAAAACTATTACATTTGTAACAGGTAATATTAATAAATTGAAGGAAGTAACCGCTATCCTCGCGGGTTCTAGTTCTTCTGAAAGCTCAAAGGTTGGAAATTATTACATCACTAACAAATCACTTGATCTTGATGAAGTACAAGGTACAATCAACGAAGTTACTATTCACAAAGCAAAGTCTGCAGCAGAGATTATTGGAGGTCCTGTTTTAGTTGAAGACACTTGTTTAGGTTTTAATGCTTTCAATGATTTGCCTGGCCCATATATTAAGTGGTTCTTAAAATCTATTGGTTTAAATGGGCTCGTTGATATGCTCTACAAGTTTGAAGATAAGGGTGCTAAGGCTATTTGCACATTTGGATTTTGCGAAGGTCCTGGAGCCGAAGTTCTCTTATTTCAAGGTATTACTGATGGTACAATTGTCTCTAGCAGAGGCCCAACTGATTTTGGCTGGGATCCTATCTTTGAGCCTACTGGCTTTAACCAAACTTACGCAGAGATGGATAAATCAGTAAAGAATACTATTTCTCACAGATATAAAGCTCTTGATAAATTAAGAGATTATTTACTTAATAATTAATATGTATATTCTAATCCAAACTAAATAGAGTATATATATCAATAAAACATTATTCTAAATTGGTCATCATCAAATACCTAGTGTGAAGTGTTAGGCGTTTTTAATTCATTATTGATAAAAGGGTTTTTTACGAACCAAAGAGATTCTTTACCTTATTAAAGATTCCCTTCTTCTTACGTTTATATTTATCATTGCTGGTGACAGAATAGAGCTTTGGCTCATGCAGATGGTTCGAATTATTACTATTTCCTGTTGCAATCATATTCCCCATACCTCCCCTTCCAACTGAGAAGGATTTGTTAGACATCACTACCGATATCTCATTTCCTTTCGATTTACTAGATGGCCCGTCGACATCCTGTAACTTGCGAGTTAAATCAGGGTCATTATTGTCGACCATATTTCCATACCCACCTCTACCTGTCGTCACTTTACTCGAGCGCAATTGAGGTGTGTTGGATCCTTGCGGAACAAGCTTAGGCGAAGGCACCTTATTTGATGAAGCTATGTTACCGGCACCACCTCTCCCAGTGGAATAGTATATTCTTTTATCATCATTCGAAGATACGGGTATTGCCGTGTTCTGAGTCGATTTTGTTGGTGTGATATGGTTATTTTCAGACGTTACTGTTGTCAAAGTCTGAATATTCCCAGCTCCTCCTCTTCCAGTAGAGTAGGGCATGATATTTTATTATACAAATGCTATTAGATGATGTGGAAATGTATTATGTTAAAGAAGCCATGAAAGCTATGAATCAAGAAAATGGTGGAGGAAACATGACTGTCACGTTTTTTTGGCTGGATTTTTGAGAATGAGTTTATCTTGCATCAGCATCAGCTGTTGCGGCATGAAGCTTTCTTGAATTCTTTGGACAAGTACTAGAAATTAGATAGGCGATATGGAGTCGTTATCCAATAGATAAATTAAAGCACCTGCTATGTCGTCTTCACCACTAGTAGTTAATATCTTGCCTATTGGATCAATCTTATCAAGCTGTGGCAGAGCCGAAGTTGTGTTTTCATTACCGGGAATGAGAAATTGGAGCGGACTTTTTGAATCATTGAGCGTCATAGGTTTCAAATAACAGCTATTTTCATTTGTAGAGTCCAATTCTATGTAACTAAACTCATCTACTGATAACTGCTCGAAGTTAGACGGCGATTTTAAGTTATTAGATGATTGTACCTCTTTTATATGCCTAAATTTTGACGTTTGTGCATTTCTCTTAATAAAGGAAGCACTCAGACTCAATCGACGAAGACCATTTATAACTGTAGACGTGGATAACTTCACAGAGTATCTTCGTTTTTTTGTGGCTGTTTTATTTTCTTCACTTATTTTTCGTAAGCTCTTTTCTACATTATCTAAAACACTCGATTTAGTTAATGGAGGAGAAGGAGCCTTTTTCGTTGGAATAAACGAACCCTTGTATGCGGCTATAGATTGATTTGATGTGTTGCAAAGTTTGGTTGAGGTGATAATAGTCACATTAGAAAATGACTGAGTTGTATCTCTTCTCATATCAGAGCATATACCAGACGGTTCATCTACATACTTAACTTCCAAGCTGGTAATGTCTGTATTTTTCTTGCTGTAAAAACTTTCTCTTCTCCTTATTAAATCTCTAGGTAATGATTGGAAAGCATAAACTGAATTCCTCGAGTAAGTTGTCAAAAGAGAAAATGTTCTCCTTAGCGTATGTTGATGCACCGAATTGTTCAATTCATACCACGTTGGATAAGTTCGTTCGCTCATAGATGTGGATTCAGAAAGCATATTCTATTTAAAAATGTTGTAGGAAGTTTTATTTTTGGCTGCAAGTTAAAGGTACTTTTTATCGCGAGGGAAATATTATATGTTACATTACCTCTAACAGTTTTGATACATGGCTTATATAACGAATCTAGAAGCTAAATAGGGTGATATCTTTCAAATATGTATATAAAGAAATTTAATTTTGAATTAATTTAGCCAAATAAACTTTGGAGAACTTTTCTGACTTCTACTGGGGAATCCGTAGAAGTAAATTGAATATCCAGCATTGTTTCATCATTAGAAAGTGCACTGTGACTACAAAACAGTTGTTTATAAGTATTTTTTGGAGCTAACCCTTTGTTACGTTGTTGAAATAGATATGAATTGTGATAACCAAGTGATTGGTGAGGTTTTGAATAATTTGAAGAGGAAACCGCTTTGGGTTCAGTGGATATCCGAAGATTTTTAGACTGCAATACATCTTTATTCTCATGGTTCCAGTGAAGTAACCTGTTTATCTTAGGCGATTTTTTTGCATTTCTCCTTTTATGATTTTGCCAAATATAAGGAGCTATGAACTCACCTCTTCGAGTTCTTTTACGATTATTTTTTCCTTCCCTCTCAATTACTCTTTTGAAGACTTCTGTGGTACTAGAAAATTGAGACACTAATTCACTTAAGCGTAAATATCCATAACCTCCAAGCCAATGATTAACTAATTCAGAGCTTGATGTTGATATAGTTTTCCATAACCTCGTACTTAAAGATGTCTTGTTATCATTGCACAATTCTTCCGAATAACTGTAAGCGCTACTTTGTCTAAAGCTGAGATTATCTCTATACCTCAATAACCTCTCTTGTAAAATTAAATTTATCTCTCTATCTAGAGAGCTATCTTGATATATGGCTTCATCCAAGTAGTCCATTTCTTCATTCATAATAAAATATGTGGTTAAATTTGATTTTAACTGCTCAAGTGTAACAAAGGTTTTTTTTGCTTATAATATGGCCACAAATAGAAACCATATATATTAATAGATTATAAATTATAAAACTATATAGAATACAAAATTAAGGAAAACAAGGTCATAAATTTTGTATCCAGCAAATGCTAACAGATGAAAGGAAAATATAAAACCCAACAGAATTATACTTTTTTTTATCATTCAAAAATTCATAAGGAAAATGCTTAGACAACTTACATCGCAACACAAGGTTTAATCCAGTTGTTCATAGTGCTGGACGTTAAAAGCTCACCGAAAGTAGACATTCATAACGGAAATATTGAACTCAAAATACATCTGGCAATCTTTCAATAACATAAGAATGACCACCGACACTCATTAATGGAATACCTGGAACCTTCCGTATTCTTCTCTTGAGATCGGCATCATTTGTGGCAACAATATAACATTTATGTTGGATAACTCTGTTAACTAAACAGTCATCGGCATAAGTTCCTTTATGACTGCAGCTTAATCTCTTGATTCTTGGATCTTTAGCTAACTTCAATGCAATTCTGTATTTGGGACCTAACTTTTCCAATTCTGCCATTACACAATCAGTTACTATAGGAATACATTTGGCATACAATGTATCCATTAAACCTTTAACTAAATCAATTTTCTTTTGAATAGAAAAGTTGAAGAAATTAGTATCTATTAATATCTGATATGGTGGTTTGATAGATTGATTAAAGTGGAAAAAAAGAGAGGACGACACTTGAGGTACTGATTTCGTTAATTCTGGGTCATCTTGATTTTTACTTTTAGAATCATCCTTTTTATTCTTATTTATACGAGGATCCTTAGCGTTTATAGTTCTCTTCACTAATGCAAACTTTCTTGTCTTCTTTGCTTTACCCATATTGTCCAGATTTAATTAATAAAAGATATCTTGAAGATCAAACTTTTTTTTATCTACGCGATGAGACTGACAAAAAAAAAAATCTTATATTTTATTACTCGAATTGAATATATATATATGTGTCTTAATTAAAATGCAGTATCCTTTGATAATCATAACCTAAGGTCGATGATTCTTTCCTCTTCCAGCTTAATAAACTAGCATCGTCGAAATTTACCTCAAAAATTCTTGATCTTCTATCAAAATCTGGAGATAATCTTGTTTCAGCAGAGTCGCCTGTTACGCTGCTGTAACACAACCACATATTTTTCTCACCCTCGTCACTAGTACTTATCAAGCAAGCATCATTCTCATGTTCATGCCCAACTGAAGCCACATGGTATCCGCAATTTAAAAAATCATCCCTAAACTTTTTACTTGTCTTGTTGTTTAATGGATGTTTTTCATTATATGAACCAACCAATTTAAACTTTCCCAGAGGTCTATAATTTGGTAATGGGTAATGAAAGAATATCATCTTAAAGATTTTCAGAAACTCTTCATCATTTTGGTTAATTCTATATAAGTAGTTAATCTGTGAAGAATCCAACCTGTGCTCTTCAGAATCAAGGATAGTTATGAATGCTTTTGGATCCTTCAAGTTCGTTACAGATACATCTGTATCTTTAGGAATTTGAAATAATTTCAAATTGTAGTTTGTTAAACCATGTAAACCTGTAAGTTCAGCAACAGGAAAAGAATTATAAGAATAGTCCAACGATGATATAATTGATAAGAACTCCTTCTTGTCATTATGGAAGTTTCTATTGGCAAATTCGTCTATATCAGATTCACCGAAAGTAAACACAAATGGCACTTTCTTTTCTAAAATAGGCTGTAATGCTTTCAACAAAGCAGATTTTAAGTCTTTCACTCTTGTAAAATCAATTAAATCGCCAGCAATAACCACCAAATCTATATTTTCATCAGATATTGAGTTTCTCACAAAGTTTATAGTTTTTATGTCAGATTTACATTCCTCATAACATTTCCCTTCGTCTTGACCAAAATGCAAATCACTTAATTGCAATATTTTAAATCTATTCTTAGATGTTAATATCACATTATTATCTTTATTTTTCTGAAATTCTTCAAGATGTCGTATGATTTCACTTTCTTGATTTTTAGAAACCTTTAAAAGGGATAAATGTGTGTTATAATCTTCATATAAGTAAGGGATTGGAGTTTCTTGAAATTCCCAATGCTCTCTAGAGTCTTTCAAATCATTCCTTCCATATAATACATCTATTTCCCTTACTAAAGGTTGTGTTGCAGGATCAACAAATTTTTTCCATATGCTAAGTCCATACTTAGTCTCCATAACGTACTCATTAGACGGCTTATCAGGTTGAATCTTTACGTCACCTAAGTATTGTTTGTTTGTTTCTACCTCTATAAAACCCTCCAGCACAACTAAGAAGTAATTATAAAAACTAAATTTCAGAGACATAAAGTTAAGTGGTGGAGTTAGCTTCTTGTAAGTCTCAGGCGGCCTGCAATTGTTATGCAAGCTCCAACATCTCATGATGGAAACATCATTTATCACACTCCCAGAATTGAGTGTATCCCTTGTTGTCTTACTTGTCAATAACCTTCTAGGCTCTGGTAACGTCAGTATCTTGTACAAGATACCAAAACAGATAAATGCTAATATCACGTTAATGAAGAACTTTCGATTTCTTAGATATCGCATTAATGGCCCCATTTAAATCATTAATAAAATAGATAAATTTAATACACCCCAATAGTACTACAACGAAGGAATTAATTAGATATTATAAAGTAATTATGAGAAAATCGTAATCTCTCCAAAATCAACCTCAAATCGCTTTTAACTCTTAATTCGGAAATTCCTACTTAGACAAGGCTTCTCAAAAGATCTATGCGCACTTATTCTGCGCACAACTTTTTTTTCCCACTGCTTTTAGATGTAGTCGTAAATAAATTTGACTTTTCACGAAGATCAGTCAATATGTATACTCTAGATAGAAGAAATAACACGTATAGGTATCAATATAGTATTACAACACAAGAAGATATTGATATTGTATGCCTGACTCCCAATCTTTATTTAGAAACTTGATCTATAAATAAATTCAATAATATTTGGGTTCTTACCTATATGACGCCTGATAAAAATATATATAATACAAATTTAAGCCATTCAATGAAAAAATAATAGGCTCAATATATAAGATCTAGAGCACCAAATGGAATAAGGCGGGGATAATACCAGTAAGATCTCATTGTATTGCTATGGAAATCATAAGAACTTTTTGGGAAATTTTTTATGTATCAAATTATCCAAGAATAGTAAAATAGGAGAATTCGAAATATGAGGCTCATCGTATTAGTTATTTTAACTATTTTTTAAGTAGTGGATCAATACGCGATTGACAAGATCATAGATTGTTATGCATTAGGGTTGTTTTCCTATAAGAGCATATATGGCACATTACTTAAGAAATAGTTATGAGTTGTAAACAGGAAGGATGTTTTTAAAGTGGTTCGCATAAATCTTAAATGTATTGAGGCAATCATAAGCGAAATATTCACTCATCAATTGAAATTTGGTGCGTTTTGTGTCACGGATTTTTGTAATTATTTATGAAAAGTAAAAAAAAATTCATGCAGGTAGATCCTAAAGATGTTTGGGATGATCTAGAACGAGCAAATACGGTAAAATCGTAACCTTATTCTTATCACTTTCAGGTTATCAGATACCGCAAAAATATATATACTAGTGCTTATATTGACTTGGCCAATATTTGATGTTACAAATCACTTTACTCAATGTGCAATTTGTTAGGGGACTATGGAAAATGCATCATAATGTAGAAGTAACTTTCTGGTTGATTTGCGGAGTTCCAACCAAAATTGACGTAGGTTAATAATATCCTCTCGCTTAGTCCATGATTTTTCCAATATAGATTAAAATTATCACAGATAATACCCTAATACGGCTACTTAAACATTATTATTAAAGAAATTAATTAAGTCTTATTTGTAAATTTTCTATTAGTATTGTAATATCTGCTAATATATCAATAATTAAGTTCGTATATGAGAAGAAAATGGATGAATTTGAAGGAAAGCTAAGTTCTAAATGCCAAAATCCACCTCTTGCTTGAGCTGACCATTTTATGAAACTCACTATATTTGTTCAAGAGATTAGATAAAATACTGGCATTAATAACACACCCTTAATAAAATTATTATGCTTCAAGATAATACAGTATATATAAGAGCATAATGTATCCCGATCATATTATAATGCAAAGGTACTTATGGCAATTCACTATCTTAAGTTATAACCATTCAATATAATTCATTAATTGATAACGTATACATCAGCATAGAAAGATAATTACCTTTTTTTCGATTCGTAGTTTCTGATTCACCAATTATTGCTATCAGCTCTAAATAACTTTATATCATTATTTATTAATTTGAAGCTAGTTACGTCATATTCAGAGCTTATTCTCATGATTACAGATTGAACTTTTGATATAGCTTAATCGGAATTAAAGGAAAATGCTAAATTATGGATGAAAGACTTTGGGTAGTGTAGAACAAAAGAAAAATACCTTATCTGTGTTTTTCCATTTTTTAAAAATGATTTATTTACTTAATGCCAGTTACTTATTCAATCTATTTTCATGGGCTTAAAATCTAAGAGATTCAAAGAATGCCTATCCTAGCCTTTCATTACTTAAGAAAATATTGGTATTACCACATTGGATAACTTTGATTATATCTACCAATTTAATTCTTACTACTGGATTAGATTCATAAGTCAATATTATACGCATTGCTATTATAGCAGAGTCAGCAAATTAATTTTTATAATGAATCCCACTTAGAAACAAAACGCAAGAATTATAAGGATATTTTCTTCTTTTTTGCAGGCTTATTATAAAGTCTTCTAAAATAATGTAATAATAAAGTGCTGATTCGGAAAATACCGCGCATGGTGGTATTATTTGATATTAGACCGCAGATTAGAGAAGTTATATTACATATTAGCAAATTGATGAATTTAGTTATAGATATAGTCTATAAAAGTAACTGTTTAAATAAATCTATTTTCAAGAGTTCAGCCGACTTAATTCTATGCACTTACGCAATTGCGGGATTTTGATGCGTTTTGCAACCAATACATGCAGTTTCTTTATATGAATCTATTGCCTTAAAGCTTATAGTGAATGATAATCTTGATATATCATGAAGAGAGAAAGTTTGCGTAGTGAATACTCCACGATAGTTAATGAAAATATATATAATGAAGATTTAGAACTTTGTCTATCCTATATTCTTTTTTTGATGTAGCACATAATAAATGCAATGTAAAGAAAATGATTTTGATCAAATTTACAAAGGTATTCTGCCTGATTGAGTTTGGTGCAAAATCGAGAAAGTTTCTTTTAGTGTTATTTACAATGCTAACTGGGATGATTATTCCATGATAGGCAAACTATTTGAGGAATTTTTACCATCCCCAGAGTACGTCTAATATGATCTGGTTATTAACGAAGTGAAACTCACCACGGTACACCATGTTGTACTAAAGAAGTTATTAACCAGATAGTTCTCAGCCAAATAAAGACATGATTTTGTGATAATCGTTTGATGTACCTATACCGCCAAAAAATTTGATGTTACCACGAGCCAATACGTCAAGGTAGTAAAGGAAGATGTCAAAGTAGTAAAGAAATATGTTAAAGACTTTAAAAATTACAAATGACTTATACTGCTTAAAGGAAAACCAAAAGACTACAGATGGGAAAATTGATCACTTATAGAAATTATGGATATGAAGATTGATCTTGCTAAAACAAATATTGTTAAAGTTGGCTCCAAAACTATGCTTAACTGAATTTATCGCAGCCACTCTAAAAGTAGTTAAATATTACTTTGTTTTAGTACATCGACCCCTAGCTTTTTAGATTTGTGTTGTTAATTTGATTTTCTCTTCTGTATAGGTTTTTCTCCTAGTTCTTTCATCATGCTTTTTTTTAAACCTGTAGAATAACGATACTTCCTATTTAATCAACAAAAAGTGCTTGATTTATTAGAAAACATTAACCTCACTAAACTAATATTATACATGATATTATTAAGAAGAATTGTATAAATAAAAACTGGAGATAAGATAACCGATTATTAGATACAGTACTAGACAAGAAAGCATAATATTAAGAAACAATCACATAATTTAAATGAGTAGGGTTGTATTGTGCCGATGGGTCTATAATACTTAAATAGCAATATGGCTAATATGATAACCAACTATATAATTTGTAGCTCTAGTGATATAGAGATAACATGGATACGATTATTTTTTCTTTGTTATATACAGGGTTAGGTTTTATATTACCGATAGAGCTCAAAACAGGTTATATATTATAGACAACTATGTCCGATCAGAAATCCAGAAAAAGGAATAGACCTACTGCGGTCTGTGACTTCTGCAAGAAAAGAAAGGTTAAATGTAACAAGGAGTATCCTTGTTCCACTTGTATGAAGTATGATCCTACCAAATGCCACTATTCAGATGGCAATGGAACTGATAATGCAAAACCTTCATCAAACGCTCGTAGCTCTTTCCAAAGCCAATTACAAATACTACAGGATAAAATAAGTAAACTCGAAACCTCGCTCACTCATCCTCCTTTGGTGAGCGATAATCCCAGTAATATTTCAACTGCAAATGGATTCAAAACACTCAAGATATTTGATCGATCCCTAGGAAACAATCCTGTTGCTTTCCCAAATGAAACATTTAGTTTTTTTGAAGGTTATTCATATAATGTTGACACACAATATCTGAAGAATAATCAATGGCCCTTATCGTGTATGGGGTTGATCAGAAGAGATCCTGGGTTTAGTCATGCATGGAACTCTGCTTTGATGAGAAAACATGAAGACTTCGGTAGAAATTACTCGGAAGATAATATGAATTTATCTGGCTCTTCCGAAATATATTTCTATCGGAAGGCTACTGAGGCGAAAGAGAGGGATGATTTAATGGCATACAAAAATGGTAATAATTTTCCGAATAAAAGCTCCAGCAATAAATTTGAAACTAAAATTAATCGAAACGCTAAGTCATCGGGGCTTCTGCTTCATGAGGGTGACATAAATGAAGAAATAATGCTTATACAAAAAATTCAATCAGTAATACCAAAGCAGAAAACTATTTGGAAACTTATAACTCGATTCTTTAACCGTGTATATCCATTTCTTCCGTTCATCGATGAAGATTTATTTAAAAATGAGATTTCTAAAATAATTGGCCCTGAAAAGTATGATAAGGACGAGCTAGAATGTTTAAATGTTAAAAAAAGAACAGATTTTGCACATCTTGGATTGCTATTTGTAGTCATAAGATTGAGTTTTCTAACATTATTTACAAATATTGCTTCAATTAATGAATCAAATATGGACTCTAATGATCCATCTATTGCTGCACAAGAAATTAAATATTTATTAAATGATCCTATCAAACTTGAGGTGATCCAAGTAGCTGAAGACTGCCTAGCCCAATTCAACTTATTAAGAGTATCTAATATTGCTATATTTCAACTTGCTTTTTATTTGCAAGTATATTATAAGTACTCACCAGAAAACGACGATGAAATCGATAGGGGCAACAGTCAAGTATTTATAGGAACTTTAATTCAAATGGCATATGCAATGGGATTAAATAGGGATCCAATAATATATTTAGAGACTTCTAAAGACATTAAATTGAATAACCTTCGAAGAAAACTATGGTATTATACGCTAATATTAGATAGCAATAATGCACTCAATTCAGGATCGCCTCTTAGTGTATTACCATATACATTTGATACAAGAGTCCCTTTTCATGAGCCTCAGAACGAAAACGTGTCTAATGTTGAGCTAGAGAAGAATGGCTTAATGTTATTCGCTAATTTTGATATTGCTTATGAGCCACTTTCAAAGCTTATTCTGATGATCTCAAGTGTTGGACGTAAGATTATTATGTCTGAGTTAATGGAACAACTCAACTATTTTGAATTGTATTTGATAAAAGACTGTGGAAAGTTGAGAATGAATTTAAATAACTTAAGTCTTATACCAGAACAATATTTTTCGAAAGCTTTAAAAATAAAGTTATATTTTACTTCGAACCAGTTTCTTATTTCAATATATTTTCATTTGTTTAATTATTATGAGATTCAAAGAAAGCACAATCTAACGTTTCATTACTTAAGAAAAATACTCATATTTACTATTACTGAGCTATTACCATTTTATCCGGCATTATTAGACAAAAGTCCTACAATTTTTAAGACATCCACGGATTTATTTCTTACACCTGGATTTGAGTTGATTATAGATAAGTCAATAATTATAAACATTGCTATTTTAATCAGAGTCAACTCCGTAATATTCAAGTTTAGGAAAAGTGAATCGCATCCAGATAGAATGCTAGAATCAAGTTATAGGGATCATTTTCTTCGTTTATGTAGGCTTTCTGAACTATTAGAAAAGTCTTCTAAAATATTTATTGAAACCATATCAAGATTAAGTAACAGGTACTCTTATGCTAAGAGGATAGGTAGATCTCAAAATGTTGTATTGGATATTGTGACAACTGACAGCTTTTATGATAATGATCTTGGCTTCGCTAATGCATTTATAAATTTTTCCAATGATATGTTAGATGAATTAATAGAGGTTTTAGAAGTGTCTTTAGAAGAGTTTTCTTCCAGGAAGTCTTCTGAAGATGATGAAATCATAAATAATGAAGATTTAGATACTTATTCTGGTATAAACAAATTTAGCGACTATGGAACATTAGATAAATCATCCTTACAAAATAATGAGAAAAGTCACATTATAGACAGTCAGATTGATGAACTTTGGTTACAACTACAATCCGTGGAAGGAATCGCCGAGGGGAATTTACCTATAGTCCCACCAAATCTCAACCAACTTCATATCTCCCAATTTGATTTAGATGAGATGGGAGAAATTCAAAGTGTAGCTCATGTTAATTCTGTAATATAAAACAATGTAGATATTAATCCTTTTACTTTATTGGTTTGATAGGTTAATCGATGATTTCACATGTTGGTATCGTATTCTAAATTTACTAGAGACGCTTTTATGCAATTACGAACCTTTCAAAATTTAATAATTTAAGGTTCTGGTTAATACATAAAGTTGCTATATTTATTAATGAGATCACGAAGATAAAACCAAAGTTTCTGAAGTTTATGTGGATTTCTGTAAGTTTATGTTTAATCATATGGAGAAAATTTAGACAAGAACTTTGTGTACCCTTAAATACTATTAAATGCTTCTTAAAAATGCCGAGTTACTGGCTGTTAAAGATAAAACCCATATTAATATATCCAATCGACCTGCTACGGAGTAGATGTAACTAATGCTATATCCTAACAAATATCTACTGAAAAATAGTGGTTGAATAAATTCCTCCTATAAAACTATTTATTGTATATACTAATCTGTTATACTTTCGAAGATTGACCTAGATGCAAAATCTATACTATAATTACTTCTATCAAAATTTTATTTTCCGCCGCATTTGCCTAAGTCCGCCGTAATAAGCTAAACCCGCCGTTGAAAATTAATATAAAATGAAAGAAGGATAATGGTCAATTTTACCTTTCGTTTTCATTGACGCTTCTCACTGGTCTAAGACATATACTATACTTATTACTTATTTTTCTAAAAAATGCCTGCTCCAAAGTTGCTGTGTAAAGAAATAAAGCAGATATTTCATGAAGTCTTTCCAGGTCGACCACATTTCACACCCGAGAAATACCCTGATTTAACTGGGAAGGTTACAATAGTTACTGGAGGAAACACAGGAGTTGGCTATCATACAGCTAAGCTATTGGCCGGTGCTTCTAATGCTAAGGTCTATATTTTTTCTAGAAACCAGGAGAAGACTAAAGTCGCTATAGAAAAGATGCAAGAAGAAATTGCTAAAGAATTCAGTAAAAGTGATCCGTTCATTGAACAAATCAGAATTGACCTCAGTGATCTTGAGAGTGTCAAGATTGCAGCTCAAGAATTCCTAGAAAAGGAGAATAGATTAGATATTATTATTCACAATGCGGGTGTAATGACACCTCCTTACGGCTCCAAGACTAAGCAAGGGTATGAATTACAATTAGGCACTAATACAATAGGACCATTTTTACTTCAAAAATTATTGGATGATCTATTTATAAAGACTTCATTCACTAATCCAAAGAACTTGAGTCGTATAGTGTGGGTTTCTTCAAGTGCTCATTTTAATGCGATTGAAAATGGAGGAATCAATTGGGAAGATATAAATTATGAGGACGAATCAAAGAATTACCCTCCATTCGAGATTTATGGACAGTCAAAATCAGGAACTGTTATTCTGTCTATCCAGTGGTGCAAACACCACCCGGAGGCTGAAAATGTTGTTTCTATTTCAATCTGCCCTGGGTTACTAAAAACAGAATTACAAAGGTATATGCCGTGGTATCAGCGTTTAGCTACTAACTTACTCTTTCATCCTGCAAGATATGGAGGTTACACTGAGTTATATGCTGCTTTGTCACCTGATGTCACCATGAATGAAAATGGCTTGTTCATTGTTCCGTGGGGAAAAATAGGTATTATAAGAAGTGACGTCGAAAAGGGAGCTCACGGAGAGAATGGTTCCAAATTTTGGAATTATTTAGAAGAACAGGTTGCTAGTTACATCTAATAAATAGTTTAATTTTGCCACTTGTGCTTGGTTTCAAAGGTTGCGTAAATGTCGCAGATTTTGCAGTAATTAGTTGAGATTAACTTAGTCTTCATATCATAATTATTGAGCCATAAATATAAAAAGTAATCAATGTCAGCTATTTCAGTCTAAATACTATTTCAAAAACTTAAGGTTATTCCTTACAGTATTTATAGACTCTTACCGTAAATTATATCATATTTCTAAGTGATGCATTGACTAAATCAAATATATATATTCGATTCAGATGAGACACCATTCCATTGTTTAATTCATAGCTTGATTATACTCAGCCAAGGAAAGCATTTTAACATATGCGAAGTCAAGAGCCGGCGCTCTGGCATTTGCAAGTTGATTAGCTTATCATCATATGTGTTGTATAAAATTTCAATACGATTACTTTAAAACAACTGGATTGAGATTAAAAACATATTACCAATAATCGTCAAATGAGAAGCAAGTAATATCTGTAATCAAAGCCAGGTGAATCATGATCTATAATTGCCCATGAGTTTTGACTATTAAATACAACGTTGTCTTTTGATAATGTAATATACAGGATTTACTTTTAGTCTAGGTTAAAATAGTGAGCAGATAACAAGACACTAATTACAGATATGTCCCTACAATCTAAGAAAAGGAATCGACCTACGGGTGTGTGTGACTTATGTAAGAAAAGAAAAGTTAAATGCAACAAAGAGTATCCTTGTTCCACTTGTATGAAGTATGATCCTACGAATTGCCACTACTCAGAAGGCGAAGTAACTGATAATGTAAAGTCACTGTTACAATCAAATATCTCTCTTCAAAATCAATTACAACTATTGCAGGATAAAATAAAGAAGCTCGAAAGCTCAGTAATTTCTACTGATTTAGTGAATAACAATACAAAATACAAACATGTTTCAGCAGCAAGTGTATCATCGTCAAAGAGATTCGATCGCTTCATAGGATATAATCCTATATCATACCCAGATGAGACTTTTAGCTTCTTTGAAGGGAATTCATTAATCCGTGACAGTCAACTTCGTAATACGAATCATTGGCCGTTATCATGGATGGGATTGACCAAAAGAGATCCAGGGTTCAGTCGCGCATGGAGCACTGCTACGAAGAGAAAATATGATGAGCACAACATATGTTATACAGAAGATCATATTAGTTTTACTAAGTCATCTGAAAAATATTTTCGAAAGAAAGCTGCAGAAGCTGAAGGTAATGATGATACGATACATAATAATAATTCTCTGAAAAAATGCCCCCATAGCTCATTTGAAATTAAACACAAGATCAATCAAAAAACAATGGCATTAGGTCTTCTGATTCACGAGGGTAGCTTAGATGATGAATCAATGCTTATAGAAAAAATTCAGTTAGTAATGCCAAAGCAAAAAACTATCTGGATGCTTATAAGTCGTTTTTTTTGCCGTGTATATCCCTTTCTTCCATTCCTTGATGAAAATTTATTTAAAGACGAAATTTGCAAAATTATTGGCTCCGAAAAATACGATGACATTAAAATAGAAAGTTTCAAAGTTGAAAGAAGAATAGATTTTGCACTTCTTGGATTGCTATTGGTGATTTTAAGATTGAGTTACCTAACATTATTTACAAATATTGCTTCGATTAATGAAGCAAACTTGAATTCCAACGATACATCTATTGCCGCCCAAGAAATTAAATATTTATTGAGCAACCCTGTAAATCTCGAAACGATTGAAATAGCAGAAAAGTGCCTTGCACAGTTCAATTTATTTAGAAGACCTAATATTGCTATATTTCAACTTGCGTTTTATTTGCGATTATATTATATATATTCACCTGAAAATGGAGATGAGGTTGATACCAGCGGTACTCACGTCTTCACTGGAACTTTGATACAAATGGCATATTCTATGGGGTTAAATAGGGAGCCAGAAAAAAGTTTTGACTCCTTTGATGACGTTAAATTGAATAATCTTGGAAGAAAACTATGGTATTATATACTACTGTTAGATATGACAAATGCTCTTTGTTCTGGAACACCCCTTAATATATTGCCTTCCACATTTGATACTAAGATCCCTTTTCACGAGCCTGGAAATGAAAATGTTTCAAATATTGAGTTAGAAAAAAATGGATTATCGCTATTTTCCAACTTGAATACTACTCATGAGGCACTTTCAAGGCTACTTCTGATGATTTCAAGTGTTGGAAGTACGGTTGACATGACAGAATTAACTGAACGCCTCACGTATTTTGAATTGTATTTAATAAAAGATTTTGGCGAGTTGAGAATAAACTTAAATGATTTATGTCATATGCCAGAGCAGTATTTTTCCAAAGCGTTAAAAATAAAACTATACTTTACTTCAAATCAGTTTCTTATTTCAGTTTTTTTTCATTTTTATAACTTTTATGAGGTAAGAAGAAAACCCAATCTAGCATTTCATTACTTAAGAAAAATTATTATCTTCACCATTCATGAGCTTTTGCCATTTTATCCGGAATTATTGGATAATAGTCCTGCAATTTTCAAAACATCAACAGATTTATTTCTTACTCCTGGTTTCGAGTTGATACTTCATAAGTCTATAATTATCAACATAGCTATTTTAATCAGAGTCAACTTCATTATATTTAAGTACAAGAAAAGTGAATCTCATTCAGAAAGAATGCTAGAATCCGATTATAAGAATCATTTCCTTCGTTTGTGCAGACTTTCCGAACTACTTGAAAAGTCTTCAAAAATATTTATTGAAACTTTAGAAAGATTAAGTAACAGATACTATTATGCATGGAGAGTAAGTAGATCTCTTAGCAGTGTATTAAAAGTTGTTACTAGTGATGACTTTTATGAGAATGATCTTGGTATGTCAAATACGTTTATAAATTTTACCGGTGATATGATAGACGAATTACTTGAGATCTTTGAGGTATCTCTAGAAGAGTATTTTAATAAAAAGTCTTCTGAAAAAGTTGGAGCGATAAACTCTGAAGGGCTAAATGTTAATTCGGAAATAACCAAAGTTAATCCCAGAGGAAGCTCAGATAGATCAAATCAGAAGACCTCAATTGCAGATACTCAGATAGATAAGATTTGGTTAGAATTGCAATCTGTGAAAGGAATGTTCGATGAAAATCTACCTATGTATTCATCCCAGTTTAACCAACTTAATTATACCTCATTTGACTTTAATGAAGTGGGAGAAATTCAAAGTACAGATTATGATAATTTTGCGATTTAGAAAACTAATATAGAGTAACTTCATTTTCTACTTTAGGTTGTATAATTTAATTGGATGTTTACGAATTTTATGTTTCTTGGATTGGCCAGATAGTTCTTTTGTGTAATCGACTCTGATGTATTTATAATGATATTTTTTATTATTCCTCTTATAGGTTATCAAGAACTCTTAATACTAATAGATTATAAATATTACGTAAACATGTGTAAATAATATTGTTCAATAAACTAAATTATTGATCACTATTGTACCAAAGAATGTCATTTTAAATAGATAGCATCATACTAGTAGCACAATGTGAAGATCATTAATAGATGCCCTCATATACAAACATATACTTGAAATAATCAACCCAAAAACAATTCTCGGAAGATTAGACTTGATGCAAAATTGATCTAGTTATTTTTCCTCGGCCGCAATCTCCTTTGTCGGCCGCACACTATTGGTATAAAATTGAAGTGTATGGTATTACAATTAGTCTCAACAGTCAATTATTATTATATTATAAATTCTAATCATATATAAAATGCCTGCTCCAAAGTTGAAATATGAAGAAATGAAGCAACTCTTTTATGAATTTTTTCCAGGTAGACCTAGTTTCACACCCGAGAAATACCCTGATTTAACTGGGAAGGTTACTATAGTTACTGGAGGAAACACGGGAGTTGGCTATCATACAGCTAAGCTATTGGCCGGTACTTTTAATGCTAAGGTCTATATTTTTTCTAGGAACTACGAGAAGACTAAAGTCGCTATAAAAAATATGCGTGAGGAAATCGCACAGGAATTCAGTAAAAGTGATCCGTCCATTGAACAAATCAAAATTGACCTCAGTGATCTTGAGAGTGTCAAGATTGCAGCTCAAGAGTTCTTGGAAAAGGAGAATAGATTAGATATTATTATTCACAATGCAGGCGTATACTCACCACCTCCTTATAGATCCAAGACTAAGCAAGGGCATGAGTTGCACTTAGGCACTAATACAATAGGACCATTTTTACTTCAAAAATTATTGGATGACTTATTAATAAAGACTTCTCTTAATAATCCAAAGAACTTAAGTCGTATAGTGTGGGTTTCTTCAAGTGCTCATTTTTATTCTACTGATAATGGAGGAATCAATTGGGAAGATATAAATTTTGAGAACGAATCAAAGAATTACCCTCCGTTTGAGATTTATGGACAGTCAAAATCAGGAACTGCAATTACAGCAATCCAGTGGATAAAGCACCATCCACAAGCTGAAAATGTTATTTCAATCTCAATATGCCCTGGAGTCTTAAAGACTGGATTACAAAAGCAAATGCCGTTATATCAACGGTTCATAACTTATCTATTTTTTCATCCACCAATATATGGAGCTTACACTGAGTTATATGCTGCTTTGTCACCTGATGTCACCATGAATGAAAATGGCTTGTTCATTGTTCCGTGGGGAAAAATAGGTATTATAAGAAGTGATGTCGAAAAGGGAGCTCATGGAGAGAATGGTTCCAGATTTTGGAATTATTTAGAAGAGCAAGTAGCTGAATATTCTGATTAATTATTTTTATGCAAATCTTGTGTTGAGAATGTCATCCAGGATTCTGATACCATCGCAGATTTTTGCAGCAAATCGAGTTAAACGAGATATTTTCATATTCACATTTCTTTGAAGTTTATTTACTATGATATAAAAAACTAAACGCACCTTTTGATACCACTTTTGTAGACAAGCTATAATAGCTTATACAAGCTTTATATTACTTAAATTATTGAAATTTTGTGGAGTACATAATCTTAATTTTCAATATCTCTTAATATCTACAAAAATTTCTTCAAGAGATAATATATAAAATAAACCTTGCTATATGGCTAGAGAAACTGCTGCATTATGACAAAGAAGTTTAATTTTACGACACAGTACGTTTGTGTTGTCATATGAAGTTGACACAAGCCTTGTAATTAGTTCGAACAAGCTATGCATTAACACTCCGGTAGTAGAAAAGTGAAAAAATTTCCAACACAATAATTAATCTATTACATGTATCCTTATGATTACTAATTACAAGAAGAGCTTAACATCTTGAGTCCAATATCTAAATTTAGCGAGAACTCAGTTACCATACAAAAACCCAAAATAGACAACTTTGATTTCATATTGCGCCTAATTTTAATAGAAAATATAAAAGGAATAAATATTATTTCTTTTCATCTCATAATAATGCAATGCTGAATCAAAATTGTTTAAATTAGAGACATTATGTAATCTCTCTAATTTGTGAAGATTAAGTGTTATCGATCTTTATTAACTAGGAATTCCCCTTTCTATGTATATAATGATGACTTAAGGTATAACAATCGACTTATATAGATACGGGAATACAAATAACTATTTGGTGAAGTACATATTGTAATTGATTCGAAAGTTAATGTTAATTATTCATTTAAGCACGTTAAATATTTTTTTTTATCTATCAACAAGTAGATTATAAAATTTATTTAAAAGTACTCGTTGTTGTATCAGAATTATATGGTGTACTTATGACGCAATTATACTATTTATTTCAAATAAAATGACAAGTTTGAAGTTGTGGACCAAACCCTAATTAAGAGTATAAAGACGTAGAATAATTCTATTCAATTCCCTAAGCAAGTTAGCGAATATGGTAGTCTATTTAGTGAATGTTTCTCAGTGAAATTGTAGTAATATATCTGTCTCAGTAATACTATACTAATTAGAGGTGAATAAATTATATATGTAGTAATAAGGAACACATCATCTGTATAAAGATTACATATACAGTGAACTTTACATGAATAACACGTGATTTTAACCGTTATCGGATTCCCTCAAAATTTTCATGGGAGAAAACATTAGTAAATTCGAATGCAGTAATAATTAGCTATTGTAAATAGACAATGTCAGCAACCAAATTGAAAGTTTTAGTACCGGTAAAAAGAGTTATCGATTTTGCTATTAAGCCAAGAATTAATAAAACTCAAACTGGTGTAGAAACTAAAGGAGTTAAATTTAGTATCAACCCTTTCTGTGATATTGCATTAGAAGAATCATTGAGAATCAGAGAAGCCAACAAGGGTTTAGTGGAAAAGATTCACGCTGTTTCAATTGGTCCTCTCAAAGCTCAAGATGTATTAAGAACAGCATTAGCTAAGGGTGCAGACACTTCTACGTTAATCGACGTTGGCGATAAGGAAGTTGAACCATTAAATGTTGCCAAATTATTGAAGAATGTCGCCGAGAAAGAAGGATCAAATTTAATTCTTTTAGGTAAACAAGCTATTGATGATGACTCTAACCAAACTGGCCAAATTTTAGCTGGTTTATTAAATTGGCCACAAGCTACCAATGCTTCTAAAGTTGAAATCGATGGTGATTATGTCTCCGTTACCAGAGAAGTTGATGGTGGGTCTGATACTTTACGTGCCAAATTGCCAATGATTATCACTACTGATTTAAGATTGAATGAACCTAGATATGCCTCATTACAAAATATCATGAAAGCAAAAAAGAAGCCATTAGAAAAGTTAAAGCCTACCGATTTCGAAGTTGATTTAACTCCAAGAGTCGAAACAATAAAGGTTGAAGAGCCACCTGTTAGAGAGGCTGGTATCAAAGTAGAATCCGTTGATGAATTAATAAGCAAATTGAAGGATGCTAAGGCCATTTAGAACAATGCTTAAAAGAATAAAACTATTAATGGATAAAAGCATACGACTATATGAAATAATTAGTTAGTTCATTTCATTCCCACATATTATGTATGTAATTTAATAAATTAAGAATATAGCAATAACAAAAATCGAAGTTACAAATTAGGTGCGATTTTGTGGAGAAGTTATAAGAAAAACAATATTAAACTCTAATTACCACAATATAGTTATGACTACGTTATCAAAAAGTATAGAATTTTTAGACCAGATAATTAGCAAGCATGTTTTCTCAGTTAATAATAAACCATTGTTCATATGTATAAGTGGACCACAAGGATCAGGAAAATCCTATATCACTGACAAGTTGACTAGTCACTGTAAGTTGAAATATAAAGACTTAAATATTCACCAATTTCTGATGGATGACTTATATTTAACTCACGAAGATCAAAATAAGGTAACAGATGAGGCCAAAAGAGATAGGAACTTGTTGCTACAGGGAAGAGGTTTACCAGGAACTCATGATTTAGACTTAGCATTTCAAATTTTTAATAAAGTAAAAAATCGGGATGTTCCAATTTCAATTCCAATTTATGACAAAAGTTTATATAATGGGCAAGGTGATAGATCTGGATTTAAAGATATATCTGAGCCCATTGATGTAATTCTTTTCGAAGGCTGGTTCAATGCATTTTCTTCCATATCAGATGATCAATTACGATTGAAATATCTAACTGCTGATGATTCAACAAGTTATCTTAAACGAAATAGAATGTGCCATATAGCTGATTTGAATTCCAGGTTAAAGGTTTATGAAAAACTATGGAACTATTTCGATCACTTAATTTATTTTGAAACTGACGATATTAACAATGTTTTTGAATGGAGAATAGAACAAGAGCATAACCTAATTCAAAATACTGGTAATGGGATGTCTGATGAAGCAGTGAAGCATTTCATAGGGAGATACATGCCTGTTTACGAATTATATTATAAAGCTATGTGTACAAAAAGCGTTATTAAAAACTCCAACCTAAAACTTGTTATTGATAAACACAGAAACTTAATTTCTTATGCAATATGCTAAAATACAAATATATAAATCTATAACCACAGTTAACACCAAAATCTATAGAATCTCACGAAGATGTTTCTCTCCGCTAAATTAGCTTTTTCTTCTGCCAATTCTTGTTGTAAAAGATCAATGTCAATATTAATTCTACCTGTATCAATATCAATTTCCTTGGCGCTAAGGAGAAGTCTGAAATTTCTCTTCCATACTTTGTAGAAAATCCATGATGCTAAAACGACTGGCAATCCAAGATACGACAAGAAGAAGTCATATGCACTAGGAGAACCACCTATTGGGAACAATGCAATCCAGAACTGAGCAATTAATACGAGAAAGTTAATAGCGAATCCATAGTAAGATCCCCAAACACCACTCTGAGAAACATATGGTAATTCATCGGTAGTTCTACCTTGTACTCTTAAGGCAGCTCTGAATCTGATATGAGATGCATTAATGGATAACCAGGTGAAAATAGAAGAAAGACCAGAAAGGGCTAAAAGCCAGTTAAAAACTTCGACCTGCTTATCAGAAGCGGCAATAAACGCAAAGAGACCAAATATATCGGTAATAAGAATGGCTGCTAATGGTCTACCAGCTCTATCAACATAACCCATCCATTTAGGGGCCATACCTTGTTCTGCTAAGGAATTTAAAGATCTTGAGGTTGCATAAACAGATGCATTACCAACAGATAAAACAGCAATTAAGATAACTGCATTAATAACACTTGGCAAACCTTTAATACCACCGTTAACGATAGCTATAACAAAAGGCGAAGCAGTTGCATCTACTGAAGATTCACCAATTAAACGATGATCAGTATAAGGTACTAAAGTTGCAATCATTGTAAGAGCAACCATGTAAAATATGACGATTCTCCAGACAACTTGCTTGATGGCTCTTGGTAAAGTTTTTCTTGGATCAGTTGTCTCAGCAGCAGTTAAACCAATCATTTCAGTACCACCAAAACTAAAAGCAGCGGTGACAAAGACGGAACAAACACCTTTAAAACCATTACTAAAAGCACCAGGGTTTCTCCAGTACCTTCCACCAACAAAATCATGAGTTGGACCACCACCACAAATTAATACAATGGATAAAATTATGAATCCAACAACAGCAATGACCTTGATCATTGAAAAAATAAATTCAGCTTCACCATAACCTTTTACACCAAGTAAAGTGATGGCAAGAACTAAAACCCAGAATATCAAGACAAAAACATCAGGGTTTATATCTTTATTCCAATATTTGATCGTGATAGATCCGGCAACCAATTCTAACGGTAATAATACAAAGAATTGCATGAAATAGTTCCATCCCACTGCAAATCCAATAGCAGGCTCAAGGAATCTTGATGCAAATACATTAAATGAACCCGAAACTGGGAATGCTATACTTAATTCACCAAGACCTTGCATGGTAGCAAAAACGGATGTGGCTGTAAGAGCCCAACCAATTATAACACCAGCTGGCCCACCAGTTGCTAATGCTGAACCAGAACCAACGAATAAACCAGTACCGATAGAGGATCCAATACTGATCATTTGCAAGTGTCTTGATTTCAATTTTCTACTAAGATTAGAATTAGCAGCGTTTATATTAATTTTTTGAAGATCTGTTAATTCAGCATCTTGATCTATGTCAGTTTTGGTGATCTTTTCAGTAGGAAGAGCAGGCTTAAAGGAGTCTTTCAAGGAACTCCATATTCCACCCTTATTATTAGAGCCCATCGAAGGACTTTGGACATTATTAAACTCATTGAAGGATTCTATATCCTCTTTCTTGCCCCCACTCATGTCAGTTAGGGTTTACTTATTTACAAATGAAAGAATTCACTATTTTACGAGAGAAGGATCAAAGAGAAAAAATTTTAAATTATCATTCTTAAACAACTCTAGTATTTTGAGATTTGAGATTCTCATATAATTTCAATAGGCAAATGGTATAATGAGTCATATATATGTGGTAATCTATCGCAAATGGAACTTGAACAAGAAATTTTAGATGTTTTAGGAAACTAGGAGCGTATGCCGCAACTCATCGAAAAGCCGTTGAGAATTTCTTTTTTTGCCTGCACATGACCCCACCTATGCCATTTTGCTTCTTTTAATTTTGCTTCGCTTGACTAAATCATCGTTGTTCCTTTTGGGTTCCGCATGAGGTTGTACGGCAGTTTCGTCTCCCGTAGTAAGTTTTAACGTATTAGTGATATCTGTATACAGGGAGGAAAGCCGGAGAAAGCTCTTTTCCATAGTAATTAGCCTAGGTAATAATAACTTTAGGTACTGCTTGATATCTGCTAGTCCCTGGTGCAGATTACTAAAATGAGAATCCATGCTATTTGGGTCCAGTCTGATGTTTTTAAAATGATTGGTAATATTATGGTCTAGCTTAGAGATAGATTTTGCCATTATTTCATGATCTTTTCGGGTCTTTTCCATAGTTTTATAAATACTATCTATCTTGTTGCACATCTGCTTTAGACTCTGTTCCACACTTCTATCGGAGACCAGTAGTAATTCTGACGAAAGTTTATGATCTACCGTTTTCGTTATACAGTCTTGTATCTTTTTATTGGATATCGCTTCTTTACGCTTCAGGGATTCTGCTATTGCGGCAATACGTTTCTCTATTGCCTTGAGCTTCTTGCTGGATTCATTATATGAATTGACAACGAACTGATGGTTTTGATCCAACAAAGATCTCATATCTCCCTTCACCAACTCCTTCAAACTTAGTGATTCTAATTCTAATTTGGCTGCCCATTTAATCAACTCCTCTTCGTTTGAATGTGATTTACTATTCTCTAGATGTTTCTGCTCATTCAATTGCACATCCTCTTCTTCATTTGCTTCATCTTCAACATCTAATCTTCTCATATATTTATTTCCGGATTTAATTGTCTTGTTTCGCTGAGTAATACTAAGAACACTAGTATCTTGTGTACTTGAAATTTCTTTAGTATCGAAGTCATCCAAATCAAATTCACTGCTATAATCAGTAGATTGAGAGTTATCAAACATTTCTCTTATGTAATGTTTTGACTTACAATTCTCAAGTAGTTAAACAGACATATTGTTTTTGCAACAGAACTTCTGCGAAAATCAAAAATTCTCAAAAAAAACCAAACCGTATCTAATCTGGTTGTTACAACATAAACACTTTATCACACTAAATAATTGTCATATAATAGCATGTCAGACCTTAAGGAATTTTTAGAGAGTACGTTTTTCTTAAATATATGATGAATTATTATGATAAGATTACTAACTTATTTGTTTAGAAAAGGTTAGGATAATAACAACAGATGCTAGATTATTTGAAGGTATACTCCAAGGTTTTGATAAATCTACCAATATAATAGTAAGTAATTGCGTTGAAAGAATAATATACCCTGAAGAAGAAGAAGAAGAAAACCAGGAAATACCCCTAGGTCTATACATGATGAGAGGTGGCAATATTGTTTGTGTAGGAGAAATAGACGAAGAGAAAGAAAAATCTGTTGACTGGAAAGAAGTTAAGGGGCATATACTTCTCGGTACAAAAAATCCATTATAATAGTATAATGGTTGAGATACCTCAAATTGGTAGTTACTTATAATTTAGTGATTTATCATAGGGCATGCATTATTTACATTATATTAAACCTAAACATTAAAAACATTAAAAACATTCAATCTACATAATTCTATACTTAAGTTTGAGGTTTAACTGTAGAAATACCTGCCAATTTCATTTTGACACCTAGTTCTAATAAGTAATCTAAAGCTTCATTATAAACTTTAGCTTTCCAAATGTTTTCACCCCAGACATATATGCCATGTCTTCTAACTAAAACAGCAGTTGCTTCAGGATATTTCTTAAGGCATTCTTGTAGTGGTCCTGAAAGGTCTTCTTCATGTGGGGTGTTATCAAGAATAGGAATTGTTAACGTTTCAAAATTTTCCAAATTACCAATTTTTTCAATCTTCCCAGTAGATTCGTTTAATTTTAATCTTGGAATTGCTTTGATTTGTTCGATATGTGATATTTGGAACTCTAGTTTATCTTCCCAAAGCAATGTAGCCATGACTGCATTCTGGGAGTGAGTATGAATACATGCTCCAGCATCTCTCATCTTGTAGCAATCTACAAACAAAGGCGTACATGCACTTTGCTTATACTTATATGATTTGGTTAATTCTACTGGTGCTTCGTTTGGAGTCTGTAACATCTTTTCATCTGGTAATTCAACTACAAACATTTCCCAAGGCTGTAACTTTTCTTTTTGAATTCCAGAAGGAGCAATGTAGATAACATTTGGGTTTTCTCCGTCCACATCACGAATAGAAATCCCACCACCAGTACCAGTGACCCAATTATTGTCATAGAACAAGCGACATAATTCACATATTAAATTTGCGGGATGATCTTTTCCATACATTTTCCTGAACTCCTGTGATAGATTTTCAGGAAAGCGGCCATTATCCTTTGAACATAAGCAAGTTGAAGACATGATATAACTATTAAAGGTATCAATATCTTGATTCTACAATGATTCAGATAATCGAATTTGATATTGACATATTGACAAATATCACGTGGTAAATAATGATTAAGGTACTGTATATATTTCTAGAGCATTTTACCACAGTTAATTAACAAGTCAAAATACTAAGGTATTATAGACTGGTATTAAAGGAAAACATAATTTCTGTTATCTTAATAAATGGTTAACTAATATCCGAAATTTAAAATTAGAGCTTGACAAAAAGATGCCATTATTCAAAAAATATACATCTTAAATCACTATTATCCTTTTCTACTCGGTCATTATTGGTAGAGAAAAGAGAAAAAGAATAGTCGATGATATATACTTTTCCATCTTTAGAATAAAGTATGTTCCTCTCACTAACATCATTATGAATAATTCCATTCTTATGTATTATTTCTAACTGTTCAACAGCCTTTTGATACGTAGCTTCGTCTTTAGGCAACTCTACCGTATCGATATATTTAAAAATATTAGTCATACCTTTCCTAAAGAAACATCTCAGACAACAAAATGATAATTTTAAGTGGTCATGATTATATGCAATGGAATTGAATTTCGGGTCTTTCTCCAATATCTTATAACATCTTCTTTCAAATTTGTAATTTTCTTCACATGCAAGGATCTTTCTTTTACGAAGATTACTTTCTGTAGTTTCCTTCTTAAAAACATCATCATAGAGTAAAAAATCATCATTAGGATAATACCATGGATCATGAATTTTTATAACTACTCTATCGGTACTTCTGACTTCAGGATTCAAGAACTCAGAAATATAGCTAGTTTCAATAGAATATACCTGACTGTAGCGATCATATCCATGCTTTAAAATATCAAATTTATTTTGAGGTACCATTATTGCTTTTGTTTTAATTGTGTTGTCTGGTTTCGAATTGTCAAATAAACTACTATTAATTGTATCATGTTTAGATGAAGGTATATCGGAAAATATTGAACTAGTTCGCTTTGCATTCATACGATTTGCATATTCCTCGTCACTTAATCTACAATACTCAAGAAGATTGGTCATTTCCTCTTCTATCTCTTTGAGTCTATTCCCATCCACAATCGATTTGTTAAAAAAGTCTAAGAGAGCTTGTCTGAGGGTGACCTTGGCTGTATGGCAATTTTTAAAAGTATAATTAACAGGAATTTCTCTTGGGTCCTGAAAGTCAGTTTTTTCTTCTGAATATTCATTTAAGTAAACTTTAGAGCGCTTTAAGTCAATTTCAAGAAAAATAAATGTATAGGAATCTGTTAAGATACCCCTATTGCATTTATGGCTCAACATAGCACACATTAGCTGCCTTAGAAATTTATGTAAAGCTAAATCTTTTCTTGTCTTAGACTCATTTTCTTCCTCAATATAGTCCTTAAATAAATCCATCGAATTAAATTCTCCATGAGGACCATAATATTTAGGATTGATAGGAAACTGTTTGTATTCAATACAGGAATACATCTTGGTACGACTTTTTGGTACGAAGAGAGCTAAATCGACTTCTCTTATATCTGACAACTTTTGACGTTTTACTTTTGGTTTTAATGGTTCTGATTTTATATCACAAGGTTTCTTTAATGCATCTTTCAAAAATGCACGTACACGGCCAAAAATCAGGTGCCAAGAATCACTTTTATATTCTTCTTCCATGTTTCCATCGATATTCTGATTTGTAATTTCAATTGGCACAAGCTTGTCTAAAGCTCCATAACGAATCGTTCCAAATTCAAATACTTCATCCATAGTTTTCTTTAATTCACGATCTTTAATTTCTTTATGGTCTTTGAAACTAAAGTTACAAATACTTAACATGAATGTATTACTTCTCTCACTTCCTTGAAATGGTGGTATATCTTCCATCCTTTCATACTTCTCTGATTCATACCAATATTCAAATATCGGTAGACTCATATAGAATCTGAAGAACTTTAGCAATAATGCTTGGTCACTACTTATCGATCGTAAATAATATGAAATAAATGATTTAAAATCTTCACGAAAGTGATCTAGTTCTTCTTCTTGATTGTCTTCTAATCCACATATTAATCTCAATATAGAATCTGAAGTTGCAGGTGACGTATTCCATTCTGAATTCCATTTAAGATAATCATATGTTTTCTTGTGGTCAAGGATTTTTGATCTAATAAATGACGTTAAATGATCACTCGCTTGCGACTCTAGCTCTGCTATATTTATTGTCATTCAATGAATTCTTCTAACTAGATGACATATTATGATAAAATAATTTAGAAAGTTGGAAATCGGGGTTTGAATATTATTTCTAATGTGTTAAAAAAATGTGTTAAAAGTTCTGTAAATAGTACAATTTGTGTAATTTAAGTTTTGAAATATCTTTAACTGAAGTATTAACCCCTTTCACTTTAACACCTTTCATTTAACCCCTTTCACTATTTTTATCAATGTTTTAAACTTCAAAGTAATATATTACACTAAATGGATTTATTGGTTACAGTTATTTCAAATACCAAATGTTTAAATAAAACTCGCTACCTTAATTCCTACAAAGTCTTTGTAGAAGTTATATTTTCTTGCAAATTAGTATAATTACTTTGGTAGCATATATTCTAAGTTTTGTTTCCAAAATAATGAAGTCTTGGAGGCGATATCCTAATAAAATATCATATGCTTACCAAATTGGGTATTCAAAATATCACAGTAAATATAATTCTTACTACAATAGTTGAGTACTTTCACTTTGCTTCATGTAATATTTATGTTCAAAAGCACATAAATAAAATAACTTGTAAATTCTATATGGAATATTAGCTTTTGTTGCAATATAGCTTGGAAGTTCTATCTCTTAAAAAAGGGTCCATCATTTATAATATAAGCGAATTTTGGAATTTACTATTTTGATTATTCATAATTACTAGATAAAAATACTCAAAGAACTATCTTAGACATATTATATGAATATTAACCAACTAAGAAGATAATTGTCATATTTAGCATTTCATATCAGCCATCGCTGATTTTGTGTCATATAGTTCGAAATGTTGGTCTCATCAAGTCTTGATAAGGAACAGCGAAAAAGGAATAAAGATAGCCAGAGAGCTATTCATCATGTCAGGATTAGAACAATCGTTATTCCAATTAAAGTTCACAGCAAAACAGCTTAGCAGGCAGTCTGCAAAAGCTGCCAAAGAGGAACTTCAAGAAAAAGCTAAAACAAAAAAGGCATTAATGCAAGGAAATAATGATATTGCCCAGTTATACGCACAGAATGCCATAAGAAAAGCAAACGAAAGAGTTAACTTATTAAGATTAGCACTGAGAATAGATGCCGTTGCATCTCGTGTACAAACTGCTGTCACTATGAGATCAGTAACCGGAAACATGACTCTGGTTATTAAAGGTATGGACAGAGCCCTACAAACAATGAACTTGGAAAGTATTTCCTTGGTAATGGATAAGTTTGAAAACCAGTTCGAAGATTTGGATGCTTCTACGAACTACTACGAATCTGCAACTAATAACGTTAATGCATTGACTACCCCACAAGATCAAGTAGATGAGTTAATGAATCAAATAGCAGATGAGGCAGGAATAGAGATGAAACAAGGTTTGAACGAAACTAGTGTGGAAATAAGTACGCCACCAACAGCTGTATCTGAGGAAAAGGAAGATAAGCTTGCTGAGAGATTAAGGGCATTAAGAAGTTAATGATTATTTGAATGCACGAATACATTAGCATTCTTTTATTCATTCTAGATTTAAATGCAACTGTGCACTAAAAAAGTAATATATAGCAATTTAGCACGGAATTCAATTAGTAATTGTATCTATATATAATAAAATAGCCAAACTAGTTTAGGTTCCTGTCCTGTATTCTAATCGAATCCCCGATTGCTTCGCTCACGACCAATCGAAATTTATTCTTATTAATCCATATCGCAATTATATTTAAGAATTTAAGTTCCTATTAGTTTTACAATTGTTTTTTCAGATCAGTTAATACAATGCTTTCTAATACTTTAAGAACCACAGCTAACCGTGTTGCCTCTAAATCTTTTGCTTCCACTATGGGTGCAGTAAGAACCAAGGTTTCTTTACCAGATTTAGACTGGGACTTTGGTGCCTTGGAGCCACACATTTCTGGCCAAATTAATGAATTACATTACACTAAGCACCACCAAACTTATGTTAATGGTTACAACACTGCAATTGAACAACTTGCCGAAGCAAAAGCTAAGGGTGAAGTTAAGAAGACCATTGAATTGCAACAAAATATCAGATTCCACGGTGGTGGTTACACTAACCATTGCTTGTTCTGGAAGAACTTGGCCCCTGAAAAGCAAGGTGGTGGTGAACCTCCAGCTTCTGAATCAGAATTTGCTAAGAAGATAACTGAACAATTTGGTTCTCTTGATAACTTAAAGTCATTAACTAATGCTAAGTTAGCTGGTATCCAAGGTTCTGGATGGGCTTTCATTGTCAAGAACAAAGAAAACGGTGGTGCTTTAGATGTTGTTACCACTTACAATCAAGATACTGTCACTGGTCCATTAGTTCCATTAGTTGCTATCGATGCTTGGGAACACGCTTACTACTTGCAATACCAAAATGTTAAGGCTGACTACTTCAAGGCTATTTGGAATGTTATCAACTGGAAGGAAGCTGAAAAGAGATATTTAGTAAACTAAATAGATAAAATTCCATATTAGTTTAGTTTAGGTTAAATTCTTCACTGTTTATTTTGGCTTGCTCCTAAATATACAATTCTATTAACTAGTGTTAAAAAGTTGCTACTCCTAAAATGCTGGCAGCATTCTTTGCGTCAATTACTGTAGATTCCTTCTCTTCTTCTGCAGAAGCCTTTTCTTCATCTTCTTTTTCCTTGTTGGATAAAGATCTAAACGTTCTAGAAGACCACGAGTCACCATTTGCTGATTGCGATTGAACTAAATTATGCTTTAAGTTCGATAAATTATCTCTATTTAATCTTGACAACCCACCTTTCTCATCTATTATGCGAACATCTAATCTTATAGTCTCAAGATGCTTCAATGTTTTCCTATGATGCTCTACTTTGTGTAGAGTATAATTTTTTAATAACTTCTTAAACTTAAGATCCGTGAAATCCAATATCTCCTTCTTATCATAAAGCATTTCTCCCGAAATTCTTTTGACCTGTAAGTTTAATGACTCTTCTGCTTTCGTAGCATATTCTAGTGACCTGATTGCTTCATCAACCTTAAGAGGATCCAATGCTGATCTACTTTTAATTTTGGTTGCGTATGCATGTTTGGCTTTAGTCTGTTGTTCTGCCTGTACAAGCTCCCTCATAATCAAATGTCTATTTGTTAATGCTTCCTTAAATTGGTAATAATCACTAGATAAATCTTGAATACCATCCCCTAATGTGCCCATCGAGAATATAGAATCCATTAAAACCAAATCAGATTGAATTTGAGTAGTTTTAGATAACTTTTCCCACATATTTTTCATTCCTGGATGTGTAACTTCAAATTGTGATAGCTCATTCAACCTATTAGATAATGTAAACACATGTATGGACAACTGCTTTTCTGCTTTGGAGTTTTTGTCCATTAACTTGCGAATCTTCTGACATATTAAATAAGCATCCTTAATTAACGGTCTAAAATCTGCCAATTCTTCATATGGATCATAAGGAACTGCCAACTGTTTCAAGGTCTTACGAAGAATACCAGAAGCCACGGATGTCTTTCTGTTTGTGTTTATCACCGAGTATCCAAAATCACTTTCAATGAAATATACAAATTCCTCATCTCTAATTAAGATTGGATTATTCGTTATTCTGTCGAACCATTCTTGCCAAACCGTAAATAAGTGTTTATTTTCATCTTCACCGCCAGCAACAAATGATGTTGTTGATGAAGGAATCACAGGAACAAACACCTCTAAGTTAGATATAGCTAAATATTTATTAAATTTGACTGTTTCATTGTATGTTCTACGAATATCTTTATACTTTTGTTGTCTATACTTAGACAAACCTGCAACTGTAGCATCGAACTTCAATATTGGATTACCAGCCTTATTGCGTTCAATGGAAGTTAAGTTAATTCTTATCAGATAATTATTGACAAACCTTTCCGGCAACAATTTCTTCAATTCATTTTCTGTTAATTTTCCTTCATTATTTGTATAGTCATTAGATTGATCTTCTTGGTTTGCGTCATCCTGTACTTGTTCCTGATAATCATTTTGACCACTTACAGTATCTTGAATTTGATGTTGAATTACTGGCTCACCAAAAGGATTGTTGTCTTCAAAGTCATCGGGATTATAGGGGATTGATGAAGACATTTGTTTATTAATTTCTTATTGGATAAGTTTAACCTTATGATCCTTTATCTTTTGGTGAACTTAGAAAAAATATGATCACGTGAATAGACTATTTACTTTATACGATTCTATAAATCTATTAGTTGATCTTGATTCTCTTTCTGGTCGGAAGATTCATCTGGGGTCAGATCTTCATTTTCTGAATCATCACTTGATTCGCTTTCAAGATTCTTTAATTGAATTTCAAATTCTTCATTATCCTTAACAAAAAATGACTTTAATTCGTCTGACATGTCAATTGGTAACTTTTCTTCATATAAGGTATTGGATGCATATATCAATACTGCCAGGTTCTTCGGATATTTTGTGAGCTCATATATTTGTTGCTGTACAACAGCAAAATTCATAGTCTCTAGTCCATAATCTATAATATCGTTTTGTCTCGTATGGGTAGAATTAAAATACACCCAATCCTCTCCATCATTGTTATATTTCTTGCTTTTATAATAGTACGAAGTATCACTAACAATGATACCAACTAAGATATAAAGCTTAGGAGGTTCCAATCCAGATTTGGAAATCTCTTCCAATACATTTTCGTAATTATTTATATCAAGTTTTGTATATAGAGAATTAAGTTCTGATAGCTTATCAGCTAATATTTCTCTCTCATCTGAAACCTTTTCATTCAAATTAGTTAAGTCAGCTGTTGCTTCTTCGTTTCCAGATAAACTTAATTGCTCAATAGACCTTTGAAGAAGGGATTTTATTTTTTTTCCTTCAAATACATTCAATGACATTAATTCTCTCGTAAGTAAATTTCTCTCGTTGACTAATGTTGTTCTCTTAGAATACATTTCAGCAATCAAAGAAGAATACTTAGCACCATATATTTCTGGGTAGAAATATTCCTGAAGCTGGAATGGGTTCATGGTGTATTCCATTTCGTCGCCTTTAAGCTGTACTGTCACAACAGGTGCAATATTAACGAATCTAATATCACCTATACTATCTTCATCATTCCAAAACATACCATTCAAAGATTGATATATATTGTTCGTTCTTGATTCATATTCTATGGTTAAGATACTAATTTCGTTTTTAACCTCATCGGAAACACTTTCCACAGTTGACTTTAGTAAACTATCAAACTCATTTTGACCACCAAATAATGATACAAAATTAGTATCCAAGCATGTATAAAACTTGTCAATAAAATCCTCCACCTCTTCAATTCTAGAAGCTAATTCTTTCTTTAAGTCATCTGGCAAATTCTTAAATAAATTTTTCGAGCTGATATAAGCTCTATTGCTCATTCCACTCAAATAACCCAATATACGTTGTAATTCCAATAGAAACCTGAATGAAGTGGCTTGTTCATCAAAAAGCTCTTCAGGAATTTCTGTCATCAATTTGGACCTATTTGTGTACCAATCTTTTTCATAACCATAGTCAAAATCACTTCTTCTGAATGCTAGAGACTTGAATTTATCAAGTTGTGATAGTATAATAATCAATGGCATTAAATAGTTCTCAAGGAATCCTGCCTTATCTATTAGGACTACCGGAGGTTCGACTGGAGATCTTTTTGAATTGGTTAAGTCGTCGTAAATCCCAACTACTTTCTCATAGGGGTTGAAATCTAATGAATCTTCGTATTTGTTCTGATAGTCACTAGGTGATGGTGACGCTTCTGTTTGCTGTTCCTCGATATGTTGATGTGATCTGCTAGCCTGGCTATTCTGGTACTCTGAAAAATCTGGTATGGATTCAGGATTCTGAACATTTACTGTACTCTCGTATAAACTTGGATCTGGCATTCTTTCAGGAGGATCAACTTCTATTGGTTCCTCAAATAGATATGCAATTGCTTGCTCTACATTACCATTGGTGGCTTTCATAGCCAGTATGGCTTGTTCTTCCGAAAACCCCATATCGGTAAGCTTTGAAATATTTTCAAAACTCATATTCTATGTATTATTCTGATAATAATTAGGGAATGGGATATATAACTAGTTTAATTTAAAATGCGAACCTTTATTATCTTTTTTGTGGTTTAATGAAGAATTGCAAGAACATCAATACTTTACCGTATTTTTTAATGAATATATTACGCCTAATTACTGATACAAATGAACCTTTAGCTTATGGAACTTGATATGTGTATTCATTTTTAAAGGGCATTTGTGATACATTTTTTTTTCAAGTGGAAGAGATAACTGATATATCTATCATTACATTGAGCAGATGAATAATACAAATAGACGATTTAAAATACATTTAGATCCTAATATCTATAATTGGTAACTTCTGGCTTCTAGTCATATGTTATCTATGAGGATTTATAGCTTAGTTGTGATTACATATAATGAGTAACAATTAAACTGCTGCAAATGACTAGATATAAATTTTCGTTTGTTCTTTTCCAAAAATCATTTGTATGGGGATAACAAAATGGTTCTATGCTTTACATTACTTTTGACTAGTATACGTTGTTTTCTTCATACTAGTCAATGCTACCATTATATATATAGTAAATTGTGGTCGTGCTGTAAGTCCAAAAATCTCATCTATTACTCACATCTTTTTTTTTTCAGGTTCCTATGATGATTGATGTTAATGTTATATTTGAGAAGACTTTGTACAAATTATAACAAATTCATATCAAAAAGATACAAAATGTCTAGTCCAGATATAAAAACAATTAGTCAAGGATTGAGCAAATTGGGTTTGGAACAACCAGCTGCCATTCCAGATTCTTTCCCAGAATTCAACGTTGTAGATGTTTTAAGAAACTACATTACCAACGAATTAAATAGAATCACAGAGGTCAACAAGGATATAATTTTTCAAGCTTTAGACTCCCCATCCACTTTAGATAAGGGTGACTTAATCATTCCAATTCCAAGATTGAGATTAAAGGGTATCAATCCAAAGGATAAGGCTGTCGAATGGTCAGAATCCTTCGATAAGGGTAAGTTCTTATCTGAAGTCAAGGCTGAAGGTCCATTTCTTCAATTTTTCTTCAACAAATCTGTCTTATATAACTTGGTTATCAAGGATGCATTAACCAGAAAAACCGAATATGGTGCTTTACCAATTGGTCTCAATAAGAAGGTTATTGTTGAATTCTCCTCTCCAAATATTGCTAAGCCATTCCATGCTGGTCATTTAAGATCCACAATTATTGGAGGTTTCTTATCTAACTTATATGAAAAAGCAGGATGGGATGTTACCAGAATCAACTATTTAGGTGACTGGGGTAAACAATTCGGATTATTAGCTGTCGGTTTTGATAAGTACGGTTCTGAAGAAGCTTTAGCTAAAGACCCAATTAACCACTTATTTGAAGTTTACGTTAAGGTTAACAGGGATATCACTGAGGAAGGTGAAACTTCTGAAACTAACGAAAAGGCAAGACAATACTTCAAGAGAATGGAAGAAGGTGATCCAACTGCCTTAGCTCACTGGAAGAGATTCAGAGAATTATCTATTGAAAAGTACATTGACACCTATGCTCGTCTTAATATTACTTATGATGTATACTCTGGTGAATCCCAAGTTTCTCAAGAATCCATGGAAAATGTGGTCAAGCAATTCACTGAAAAGGGATTGATTCACGAAGATAGAGGTGCCAAGTTGATTGATTTGACTAAATTCAATAAGAAATTAGGTAAATGTTTAGTTCAAAAGTCTGATGGTACTTCCTTGTATTTAACTCGTGATGTTGGTGAAGCTATCAAGCGTTACGAAACTTACAAATTCGATAAGATGATCTACGTCATTGCTTCCCAACAAGACTTACATACTGCTCAATTCTTTGAAATTTTGAAACAAATGGGCTACGATTGGGCCAAGAACTTAGAACATGTCAACTTTGGTATGGTCTTAGGTATGTCTACCAGAAAGGGTACTGTTGTTTTCTTAGATAACATTTTAGAAGAAACTAAAGATAAGATGCATGAAGTTATGAAGAAAAACGAAGCCAAATATGCTCAAGTCGAAGAACCAGAAAAGATTGCTGATTTGGTTGGTATATCTGCTGTTATGATCCAAGATATGCAAGCTAAGCGTATTAACAACTATGAATTCAAGTGGGACAGAATGACCTCTTTTGAAGGTGATACTGGTCCATACTTACAATATGCCCACTCTCGTTTGAGATCTGTTCAAAGAAAGTCTGGTATTGAAGAATCTAAGATGGTTGATGCTAACTTTGACTTATTAACTGAGCCATGTGCTGAAAACTTAGTTAGACTCTTAGCCCAATACCCAGATGTTATCAAGAGAGCATTAAAGACCCACGAGCCATCTACTATTGTCACTTATTTGTTCAACTTAACTCATGTTGTTTCTCAATGTTATGATATCTTATGGGTTGCTGGTCAAGAAGAGGATCTTGCCATTGCTAGATTAGCCTTATACGCCTCTGCTAGACAAGTCTTGTACAACGGTATGACTTTATTAGGTTTAACTCCTGTTGATAGAATGTAGAGTATCACTTTATAATACTTCTATATAAATAACCATATATTTAATAATAACAACAAACTTCATCGATGAAAAAACTGATACATCTGATTTTTTAATTTTTTGTATGCGAGCGAAAATGATGTTTAAGATTAGATTGTTATATTAATTTATCACATTGTATATAAACATAATCTGAAAATAAGATGTCTTCACTGACACCATTATCAGACGAAGAGATCGCTGATACTATTAGGCGTATTGGGAAGTTCAAGGTGGCGGAATTAAAGGATTTATCCAGATCTATGGAGCTTCGATTAACCGGTAAGAAACAAGAATTAAATGATAGAATAGTACAGTTTTTAGAACAAGGAAGAAGATTTAATGATAACTTGAAGTTATTGACCATACGTACGTTGGTTTTGAAGAGACAAAATCACGATCAACTACCGTCTTTTAAGGATTTATATGGTTCTATCCAATCTGGTGCATTCAACTATACAAATGTATGGAATCAGTATATGAACCACGACACTACTAAGCCCAGATCTCTACATTCAGCAGACTCGACTCCTTATAAGGGACATTCTTTATATTTTACAGAAAGTCCTTTTTATCAGTTAAAGAGAATGGTCCATGGTAGTCCTCAAGTAGCGTTTCCTTCAAAGGGACGAGTTGTCTGTGACTTCAATGTAGTACTTAATCAGGAAGAGAACGAATTACTACTCATGAATAACCCTCTGATACGATTTTATCTTCTATGTGGAGTTCAAGGAAATACATCTCCGTCATCGACTCACGTACCGTTACAATTTCCAAACCCCCTTGAAATACATGTGAATGGCCATATGTTGAAAGAAAATGTGAAGGGTATTAAGGGGAAACCAGGGACTTCAAAGCCGGGAGATATCACCTCCTTATTGAAAAAATCGCCAGAAATGAATAAAATTCAAATGGTTTACACTACTACTAATGATACATATTTATTATATTTATACATTGTTGAAGTGATATCTTGTGAGGTATTAATCAACAGTATCGTTTCAAAACCACATATACATATGAATTCTACCATATCTCAAATTTGCAAGAATGCAGCTGATGAAGATGACGATTTAGTGGTATCTAATTCAGTGGTAACTTTAAAAGATCCATTATCATATACAAGAATGACATATCCAGCACAATCTATTTACTGTTCTCATGTTGAGTGTTTTGATGCTTTGATCTTTTTGGAATCTCAAAAGCAGCTTCCTACGTGGAGTTGTCCTCATTGTCACAAAACTATAAGTATTGATGATCTTGCAATTTCAGATTATCTATTAGACATTATTAGCAAAGTGCCACAGGATGTTGATCATGTTATAATTAATCAAGATGGAACTTGGGAAACTGAAGAGGAAAATAAAGACCAGGAAAAACAAACCACTGGGAATACATCGTCTATAACAACTAAGAAAGAAGTTGAAGAAACCATGAATGTTCCTGATGTAATTGAGATAGTTTCTTTAGACAGTGAGAGTGAAGATGATGTTGATGTTTCGATGGCAGGACCAAATGTACAATTACAAGAGTCAAGAAATTCAATGACACCCATGGGTGTCATCAACGACACTAATCAAGAGAATACGTCTTCTAGTAACACTAATGAAAATATAGAATCTGTTGTTATAAATGATAGTGAAACTGATAGTGATGATGAACGGCCGTTGGCTAGACGCAATCGTCGCCCTCCTATAATATCGACTTCTCCAAAGACATCCAGTGCTTCTTCTTCTTCTCAGCCTCAATTTCCACAGATGTATGAATTTTCTGCTTCTAATACTAATCGTATGGATCATAATAGAAATATAATACATGGTAATGAAGGCAATGGTGCTCCAAGTCACTTTTCTTCAACGGCTCCAGTGGGCTATAA
Source organism: Schwanniomyces polymorphus var. africanus (assembly GCA_030563145.1). Classification (NCBI taxonomy): domain Eukaryota; kingdom Fungi; phylum Ascomycota; class Pichiomycetes; order Serinales; family Debaryomycetaceae; genus Schwanniomyces; species Schwanniomyces polymorphus. Next base: position 164,367 of record JAKUBG010000013.1, read on the forward strand.
TACTATGTCCAATTACCCTCACATACAACCAAAAATTCCAAACATCTTCCAACCTAATAATAATCAACTTAATAATCAACCTAATATGTCTCTGTCACATATGGTTCATAATGCTGGTCATTCAATCCCAACACATAGGTATGTTCAAAACCAAGATATTGCTCATCCAAACTATGGCAATATATATCCTGAACATGTGTCACATGTGAGCAGGAATGTTATTCACCCTTCTATGTCTCAGACTAATCCTTCTAATATATATCCAAAAGGGTTCCAGAATATTCTAATGCTGCAGCAACGACAGCAAGAATCTCGTCGTCAGCTTCAAGATAAATATAACGAAATGACGCTCCTAATGCAGAAAAATATTAAGCAAGGTGATAGTCGTACAATTCGTTCACAGCCCCACAGTCCAGTTGTATCGAGATTACCTGATGTAAATATGTCCAATCATTCTTCATTCAGAAAAATTGCACCTTCGACAAGCAATGACCATTCAAATTATGCCCCAATGTATCGTCATGTTAGCGCACCGATATTGGGTGTTTCTCGAAGCTTTTCCACGTCTTCGGGTGTAAATTTTAATAATGGTAGAAATTCTGGTAATAACTCAAGATCCATTACTTCTGGTGATTCTCAGAGTAAAGGTACAGATAATATAAATGTTAATTACGGAATTAATACTCAGGCAAGTGATTTTGAAGGAACGAATAATGTAAGCTATCATTCAACGTTACAGGAAGGTACAGTGCCTTATAATGATAATATTCCTTCAGAGAGTAATATGACTACTGGAGTATCAAATAGTGAGCCTATGGAATATCACCCAAGTCCAGTTTCAAATAATGTACCACAACAGAACCCTTCAACTAATACTTCTGAAGTTTCAAATATTCCAGCTATTTCAACTATTGAGAATCAAGGAAATCCAGAATCAAATTCTTCTTCAACTCCACAAGTACCTAGTACTGATCAACTGTCAAACAATGCTGGCTCAATCGAAGGAAATTTAGGTATGAGGTTTTCTAAGTCTGTCTTTGAACTCTCGGAAGCCACCAAAGGTAGATCGAACGGTACCAACAATTCAGGAGTTGTTGATAATACTGAAACCCCGGCATCAAAAAAGCAAAAGATAGTAGGTTTATTGGGAATATCTTTAGATGATGATATATTTCCGCTGAATGGCGTATCGGACGTATCTACAGCCCAACTTGGTCAGGAATATCAAGTTTCACCAATTAACGGGAGAATAAACAATATACAATTAGAGACACCTAGAAATGGGGAACATTCCAATACTGATATGGAATCAGGAAATAATTCAAACCCAGAAGGTGATATTCCCTAGGGTTTGAAACAAGATTAATTTGTAAAGTGCATACACAATAAAAGAGGAACAGTCGAAAGTTTTTATAACATAGTTCTTTACTTGTATTATAGATAAATGATTAAAATAGGTTACAATTTTTAATTTTAAAATATACACACCAGGCATCAAATTTACATGGGACTTGGGCCAAGATAATCTTCTTTTATACTTCCAATAGCGTAAATCTCATTAACGTCAGTTCTAGTACCCACTATTTTTAATCTAACTCTAGATCCTTTCTCAATATTCTCATCCAGACTGCTATATGCTGGTGGGTTTGCAGAAGGGTTAAATTTCATATCTGAAGGGATCAAATGAGTACTGACAAATACAGATAATGGTCCAACATCTGCAAAAAAACCCATCTTATTAACTGTGGTGACTACAGCATCCACAACTTCCCCCTTGAATGGTTTCCATACTACAGCACGGTATTTAACTTCAAATTCAGCCATTCCTGATCCTGGAATAATCCTTCCCTTCCCAACATTAATATTCATACAATCTAAAACACACACTATGTAACCGAACTGACCAGTACACGTTCCTTCAACATCACTTAACAATTTATCTCTTAAATATTGGTCCATCTGGGGTCCAAAATATGATGGGTGTAGAGTAAGATTCAATGACAAATCTTTTAAAAAAAACATGTTATTCAGTTGTCTAGTTTATGCAATAAATTTGGTTTATCAAAAATGTAATTAAGTAGAATTATAAAAACTGCAACAAAAATTAACAAAAAATAATACAATATATTATTTTGTAATTACCTTTACCTTGGTTTTTAAACAACAATCCTGGCCAAGTATAAACAAGTTTGGGCAATGTATATATTACTGTCGAATCTTTTGAATTTTCAGTATCAAAGTATCACGACATTTCAACAAATGTCGCCAGACATTTGTCGAGCTAAATTTTTTTGGTCTAATGAAAAGTTATGTACAAACTACCAATAATTCATAGACTTGATAAACTAGAATGTCACAACGTATCGGAACATCTGCTGCTTCGTTGACTAGAGTCTGGCACCATGTTGATGTCGCCGCTGAAGAAAGGACATTAGGTCGTTTAGCAACTAGCATAGCACTTACTTTACAAGGTAAGCACAAACCAACATTCTCTCCAAATAGAGATCATGGAGACTATGTAGTCGTCACAAATTGCTCCCATTTAAAAGTCACTGGTAACAAGTTACAAGATAAAACATACTGGTCTCATACTACTAGACCAGGTTCATTGAAATTAATACCTATGGAAAGAATGATCGCAAATAAAGGTTATGGTGAAATATTAAAGAGAGCTGTCAAAGGTATGATCCCTAAGAATAAGCATAGACTTATTAGAATGGACAGATTAAAGGTTTACGATGGAGATGAGCACCCATATAAGGAAAATTTAATTGCATTTGCTGATGAAACTAATGAGATGAGGGCCAAGTTAGAAGAATTGAACAGAAAAGAAGCTGCGATGGCTCAACTTCGTAAGAAATACTTAGAAAACTAATTCTCTGTAATTCTTTGTAAAGAATAGTTTATTTGTATATATAGGTTTGTAAATATTTTTAACTGCACAGAATTCTAATATTTTTATGTAATAAAATAATTGAATAAATTTGATCTCATTTGGTTGATCTTACTTATTTAATCCACTATTTGGCTTTTGGATAATGGCTGTTTTGAAAGTCTGAAAGTCTGAAAATCTGGTCCTGACAAAAATAACAATATTCCATCGACTATCACATCCGTGTACGTTAATCATTTATTTATTTATTTATATTGTTTATTTACCAATTATATCCATATATAAAATACAAGTATTAGAGTACCCCCAGGGTAATTATTTTTATGTAACGAAATATCTCTTCGTTCTTTATTTTTTTTTTTTGATAATGAAAACTATGAAGTGTATTCATCATAGAACGTTTGATATTACACACGAACAGTGACTCCTGATCTCTCAGTATACAATCTAGGTGAAATATTCATTGCCATCAATTCTTGGAACAATAATTTCGCAGCATATGGAATGTGAATTTGATAAATATTAGTCTTATTTTTACAAGAACGACATTCAAATTGATTCTTCTTTAAGTTAGCGATAACAGACATTAATCCGCAAACACCACAAACATGAACTCTAAAAGCATCAGAAGCTTCCATAAGTCTTTCTTTAAGGAAACCCGCAGCACCGTGAGCAATCATACAATCTCTTTCCATCTCACCGAAACGTAAACCACCATCTCTGGATCTACCTTCCACTGGTTGTCTTGTCAAAACTTGAACAGGACCTCTGGCTCTTGCGTGAATCTTGTCATCAACCATATGTCTCAATCTTTGATAATAAGTTGGACCGAAGAATACTTGAGCCATCATTTTCTTACCAGTATGACCGTTATACATAACTTCAAAACCTCTAGATTGATAACCGTGTTCTCTTAATAATTTAGAAATAGCCTCAGCAGTAACATCAGTGAATGGAGATGCATCACCTTCGAGACCAGATAAAGAGGAAACTTTCGATAACAAACATTCAATTAAATGCGCAACTGTCATACGAGATGGAATAGCGTGAGGGTTAATAATTAAATCAGGAACAATACCTTGAGAAGAAAATGGCATATCTTCATGTCTATAAGTGACACCAATGGTACCCTTTTGACCATGTCTAGAAGCAAACTTATCACCAATTTGGGGAACCTTTGTAGTTCTCATTCTAACCTTAACAAACTTGGCACCATCACCATTAGTAGTTAATAAGACTTGATCAACAATACCAGACTCGGTACTTCTTAATGGTGTAGATGCATCTCTCTTAGTGTGGTATTGAGTTCTTTGACCTAATTCTTCGGTATCAGGAGGGATTGGTGTAGTCTTACCAATGATAATGTCTTCTCCACTGACTCTAACACCAGGTGCAATCAATCCATCATCATCTAACTTTTCATATGTACCATGCTTTAATCTTAAAGTATCAGATCTTGATGGTTTCTCAAAAGTTTCTAATGCTTTCATACCTTGTCTCTTCTCTAAATCCATGTAAGATCTGAAGAATAAAGATCTAAAAAGTCCCCTATCAATAGATGACTGATTCATAATCATAGAATCTTCTTGATTATAACCAGAATAACATGCAATTGCCACAATTGCGTTTTGGCCCGCAGGTAATTCACGGAACTTCAAGTGTTCCATGGATCTAGTAGTGGCCAAAGGCTTTTGTGGATAATACAAAATATTTGCCATAGTATCCATTCTAACTGCATAATTAGTTAAGAAGACACCCATAGCTTGCTTACCCATCGCAGATTGATATGTATTACGAGGAGATTGGTTATGATCCGGGAATGGAATAATAGAAGCAGCAACACCTAAAATCATTGAAGGATGAATCTCACAATGTGTAAATGTATGTGTTGTGCTATTGAACTTAGGTTTAATTCTCTTTGCTGGATCAATTTCATCATTTACCTCTGCTTCTTCAGTTTCGGCCATCCTACTGGCTTCCAAATCTTCAGGGGTCATTGCAATCATAATTGTTTCTTCTTCTTCGGCATCTACGTATTCAACAACACCATCACTTACTAAAGAAGACCAAGAGTAGCTATCGTTGTCTTCATCATACTCGTCATATTCAGAATTCATCAACTTATGAATATGTTCTTTCTTCAACTTCAATTCACCCTTAGTTTCCGATTCTGGATCATCATCCACAATAAACAATGGACGGTAAACACGGCCAGCATCTGTGAAAATCTTGAATTCTTTTTCTCTAATATCTCTAATAATGGAAACTTCTGGACTAACATCACCTCTTCTTCTTAAGTTACGCATAGTTTCAACCAAATGAGCAGGCTCTCTATGAGTACCGACCCAGACACCATTGACGAAAACTCTAGTGGAATCTGGAGAGTTTGAAGGAACATAGTCTTCTAAAGGTTCCATACCCCACTCTTCTAAGAAATATAAGATTGGTTCAGAAGGAGTACCAACTGAAATACAAGACATTAAAGATAAATTCTTAACTAAACCACACGCTTGACCTTCTGGAGTTTCGGCTGGACAAACAAGACCCCAATGAGTATTATGTAATTGTCTTGGCTTGGCGATTTTACCATCACGACCAATTGGGGTATTAGTTCTTCTTAAATGTGATAATGTAGAAGAATAAGTATAACGATTTAAGACTTGGGAGACACCAGCACGAGCACTCATGGCTTTTCTTTGCTCACCCCAGTTACCCGTAGCCAAAGAGTAACGTAAACCGTCAGTAATAGTTTGTGATTTGACAGCCAAAGTTAAGTTGAACTCCTTATCATTTTCAACACATCTTTGCATATAATTGTAAATATCTCTTGTAAGCTTCTTGAATAAAATACGGAATAAATTAGCCAATAATGGACCAGCTAAGTCTAATCTCTTCTTACCAAAATGATCTCTATCATCTGGTTCTTTTCTTTCTAATGCACATAACAACAATCTATTAACCATGTAACCTAAGAAATATGCCTTTCTAGACTCAAACCCTTCCTCTTGTGTGATATTTGGTAATAATTCCTTTTGCAAGATATCCTTGGCATATTGAATACGCTTTTCTCTTCTAATACCTAAAACACCTCTTCTACCTATAAAATCAAGAGCAACTTCACGTTCTTGAATAACGAAACCTTCTTCAACACAAGGCTTTAACATTTCCAACATCTGCCAATCATTAGGGTCGTAACAAATATGTTCCAAAATATCTCCATCAGGTACGATACCTAAAGCTCTAAACACAATGATAATTGGGATATCTTCTTTAATGTATGGTAAGGTAGCTTTGATTGTTCTTCCTGTAGTACCTTTGTCATCTCTACCATAAAGCTTGATTTGCATCGAAGAAATCAAACGTGAACCCTTCTCAAGAGCCGATCTTATTTCAGCAACATGGGAAATTGGGGATGGGGCAGCCTTTTTGAAAACTTGAACGATATTTGCTGCACTTCTTTCTTGTGCAATTAAGACCTTTTCAGAACCATTAATAACGAAATAACCACCCATATCGTATGGACATTCTTTTAACTCATAAAATTCATGCTCACCTAATCCACGTAACATACAAAATTTTGATCTCAACATAATAGGAACCTTACCCAAATAAACTTTAGTTTGAGGATCTTCATTTTCAACTTTCTCTTCAACCCATTCTAATTCGTTATCCTGTCTATTATTGTCATCAGAAGTCAAAACTTTCTTGGTCATATCAACGTATAATGGTGAAGAATATGTCAAGTTACGCAATCTAGCCTCTTGTGGGAACATTGGATGGGTCGTACCATCACCTTCAGTCTGAGTTGGTTTGGAGATATAAATCTTACCAAAAGTGATTTCGTAACGTCTGTTTTCATGGTCATCCTCCGACGTATGCTGGGCAGGTTGATCTAAGATCAAATGCGAATCTTCCCAAACTAATTCTTGAATAGTAGTTTCAATGAATTCATCAAAAGAGTCTAATTGTTGTGACACCAAACCTTTCTCTTGAAAAAATGAAGATATTACAGTCCAGCAGTCCTCCGGAGTAATACTCTGGTCTTCTTCATCGTACAAGTATTGGTCATCAACAGTCTGTTCCTGTGACATGTTTGATTGGTTCTATAGGAATTTAGACTGAACTGATTAGCTATAGCTGATACGTCCTATTGCCTTCAGCTTCACTCAATTTCTAAACATAAAAAAACTCAACGACATTTTCCGTGCACGACCTTTTGTGACACAAAGAGAATTTTTCATTTCGTGGTTGAATATCAATAGTAGAAGAACTCAGTATATACTCAATTAAAACTGAGCAAATATGGTAAAAGGTGTGGGGGTGTTTGCATCTATATTCAGATTGCAACAGAGATCTATCCATTATAAAGAAAATGCCAGAAAATATCCAAAAGTAAACATTAAGGATGTGGTACTCGAGAAACCAAGATACGGTTATAGAAAGGAAAGAGCACCATTACTCTCTCAATCAGTGACTGACACATTATTTCCTAATACTGAAATCAAGAAGATATATGAAGAAGCTGGAAAACCTGTACCAATTAAGTACAGATCGAATAGTGATCAAATAGCTAGAAGAAACTATGAGAAATACCAAGAAGAAGTAGCTACTGGCCAACCACATTTCAGAGTAGGAGAAAAGAAAATATACCTCCCAAAAGCACGTATTTGCTTATTGAGACCTAATGCTAAGCATACTCCATATCAAGCTAAGTTCTTAGTCCCTAGAAACTTCAACAAGATGGATTTAAGAGATTATTTATGGCATGTCTATGGTTTAAGGGCATTAAATGTTACAGTTCAATTATTACACGCAAAATTTTCCAGAGGTCCAGACGATCATGCCCGTTATAGAGGTCCACAATACAAGAAAATGACCATTGATATGGAAGAACCATTTATCTGGCCAGAATTGCCTCAAGAAATAGTTAACAAGGCCGAATATCAATACGATAATCAAATAAAGACCATTGAAATGACAAATGCTGTTGGTTCTGATAAGCATAAGCCTTGTGAAGCTTTTGACGGCTTATATAAGAAGCCAATTCTTCCAAATGCTTTTGTATCTCGTAAGGCAAGAGAAGCTTCAGAATCTAAAGTTGCAGTGCATAGAGAACTTGAAGAATCCAAGAGTGACAAGGAGCTCGTTTCTCGTTTCTTAGGTTTATAAGCATAGACAAATATTAATTCATGTATATATGTATTTCAATAAATTTATTATAGCACAGTTCATAAACAACTCTCATGAACCTTTAAACGCAGAAGACATTTGTAAAAATTCTGTTTAAATATATAATTGATAAGGAAGCCTCTTGAAATCATCCAATGATTACCATAACCATGAGCTTCTCTTTTGTACTCCTTCTGGAACCTTTCTTTTAGCAGCTTCTGAGGTATTATCTGGGGAATCGATTACATCGTATTCCTCAGACAAGTCTGGTTCTGCGGTATCAATGATTTCTTTAGGCTCAATATTTGTGGTAGTCGACTCCCCAGAGTAAAAATAGGACTTAGCTGTAGCAAAAAGAGATCCAACATTATTAGCACTCATATTGGAAGTCTGATTCTGGCCATAATTAAGAAACTGAAGAAGCAATGAAGGGCGAATATACATCAAGTATCTCTTCACATCATTAAAGTCTAGTGGAAACTTTGAAAGGAAAACAAGTTCTCCATCCAACCAGGGCTTTAGATACTTGAAGTACACTAGGCCAGCTCCATTTTCTGTAAAGGAGGCCCAATCCTTATTTTGGTCAAATGTTTGGCCCTCCGATATCGTGGTTTCCCAGAACATAGGCGATAAGAGCCACACAGAAAATCCCAACCTTAACATGTAATATAAAGGAATAACATATGACAAGAATAAAACCTTTTCAATTACACTACATGTGGCATATACTATCCAGTAAATTAGCCACTTTTGAGTAGTAAGTAGATGTTTTTGGAGTATTTGTGCCTCTTGTCCAAACTCTCCAGGTTCGCCCCTTGCTCTCTTCAACAAACTGTTAACAGGAACATTAAAACCACCTATATTAATCTGGCCAGATTCGATCTCTTTCACTTTCTTATAATAAGTATCAAATGACCTGTAGGAAGCAACAATAGGATAAATAGTGGAAACAAATGCGCTGCAATCTGTTAATATTTGTAGATTACCAATTAACTATTAATGTGTACTTACTTTAATATATTAAATAATCCAGCCATAGCGTGTTTGTTATAACTTTGTATTATTTATATAACTATAATAATACAAATATAAATATTTGTGGAGCGATAAGATAATGATGACGGTTGCGCAGCCCTTTTTTTAAATGACTACTAAAAACAGATTGTTTTATTACTAATTAAGATACAAAAATGGGATATATTATCTATTTAAATTAAATGTTCTATTCTGGTACATAGAATCCACGCTTAGTGAGCTCTTCAATATTCCAATTCCAGGTTCTGTCTATGTTTTGTTGGTTTGAAGCAACTCTGCTGACTTTTCCTTCCGCACCACCTGTAACTAGGTACTTGCCACTGTCATTTTCACTGGTCAACGAATCATCAAGACTGGCTCTTAATGTAGCTAAGCTACCCTCCTCAACACTAACTCCAATAAGCTTGTCGGTCATTCTCATACCGAGTTTTGTCACTTGACCAATTAATGGTAAATCTTTCCAATAGTTGTACAATTCAGTGCCATAAATTACACCAGGATGTACAGAAAGACACAATATATCGGACGCTTCACTTGCAAGCTTAATCATAGCCTGGATAGAAGCTGTTTTTGCAATACCATATCTGACCCACGAATAGGCAAAACTTGGAGTAATATTTGTAGAAACAGAAGGGTCGTAGTATTTCAAACACAAGTTGTGTCCTAATGATGTCAAGAAAACGATTCTAGGTTGTACTCCGTCTTCTTTTCTTCCTAGTCTTAAATTTGGGATTAATTTGAGTGATAAAAGAAAATGACTGACAAAATTCACTTGGTATTGGATTTCAAAGTCATCTTTTGTTTTCTCATATGGGACAGCCATAATGCCCGCATTATTAATTAAAATATGGAGTTTTGGTTCCTTTTGGCTAAAACTAGCTATAGCTTGGTCGACTGTAGATAAGTCCATTAAATCCATGTAGATGTAATTAATTTCGCCAAGATATTGCCTAGTCGTTTGTTCCTTATCTTGACTTGCTCTTCTCTTTCTAGCTTCTATCTTGATATCTTCAATAGCTTTAAGGCATTTTGATTCATTTCTTCCACCGACATACACCACGTATCCATGCATGTATAAATGAAGTACAGTATACCAACCAATACCAGAATTACCACCCGTTATAAGAACCACTCTTCTATCAGTTTTAGGGTCGAGGTAATGTGCTGTTTCTGGGTTATAGTATCCATTCTTAGTCATTTTTACGTAGATTTGTACCAGTTTGAAAAAAAAATTCACCAAAATTTATTGGAGCTTCTGATAACGTTTAATTTAGTTGCGAACAATACTCCTCGGTACTAAAATAAAATAAAATTCTACGACGATTAACACGCAGTTAAAATGGGACTTTTATTGTTAATTCGAACTCTAGTTATATAATGCTAATTCAGAAGATTGGAGATTAGGTCGTCTAGAATTGCAACCGTTTCGCTAGGACTCGTAATCCAGGCTGTACAAGCACTTAATCTTGCCTTATAATCATTGGCACCTACGCTTGCAAATTGGTCACCTATATGCAAACTTTCACTCTTTCTAATTGGGCATATAAGTTTATCATTCATATCTCTACATAAGTATTTTTGCAATGATTCGACTCCTAGACTCTTGTCACCAATATCAACCCAGACATCTGAACCTCCATTAAAAGCGCATACACGAATATCTTCGTCAGGAACTTCACTATTGCTATTCTTGGACTTTATATCTTCATACAGAACTGAATTAAATGCTTGTAATACTTCAGATAATTTAGTAGAACAAGAAAGCACTATCTCTTCCAATTGTTCTCGAAGGATCTTAAAACCAGGATTTGGAATTATACCTATTGACCTCTCTTTTCTTACAATTGAAGTTCCTTCTGTCAAATTGAACTTCCTTTGCAATTTCGAAATATGATCGAACATTTTCTGTACTATAAGCTCAATGGCCCTTTTATTCCAATTCTTCATGATTGGCAAATACCATTCATCCCCTTCAATGAATTTGAAATTCCCGTCATTCTGTAATCTGAATAAGTAATTTGATTCACCACCCATAATGAGTAAATTTTCTCTCTGTTGGTCTGTAAGTTTAGTAGAAACCCTGATCTCATCAATTAATCCATGTAGCCTCTCGTAGTACTTTTGTGCACCCGCTTGACCAGGATAACCAGCTGCAGTGACCACTGCAACATATATATCCATTGATAATAAAGAAATTAATCTACTTATCACGGGGGAGTCATTAGTAATTGATTTCCCGTCTTCATACAATGTTACGTCTCCATCAAATGTAACTAGCTTTAGTCTTGCACTATCGCTATCTTTGCTTTTGTAATTTCGTGATAAAGCCAAAATCTGAGCAGTATTGAGAATAACCCTAATATCATTGAATGAAGGACTCACTAGACGCCTTTTAGAGATCTGTCTTCTTTCGTCTTCGATTAAAAATGCTTCAGTCAATGGTAGCGGTGTGAAGAACTTCCCCACAGACGGAACTAATTTCCTTAATCTGCTTTTACTCACATTGCCCTTTACTTCGCCATTTAATTCATCCAAAGCAATTGTATGATCAATTAACCGTTCCACATCAGATAATATCTCCAGATACCTTTTTTGACACTCCATTGCAATAATGCCTTCCTGAGTTTCGCCTGATTGAGATTGACCCTCCGTGTTGCCATCTAATTCTGGGTAATTTTCAACATCAGAATGAAGAACAAAAGGACATGCTAACAATCCCTTGACCCACTCTATGAATTCATCCCTACGATGTATTTTTAATGCATATTCTACTCTATATCTTGAAGTCATATTTGCTAAAGACCCTAAAAACTTTGGCACAAATAAGTGACGCACGTTTAAAACATCCCGACGATTGTCTCGATCTCTACATTCACATTGCCTCTTATCAAATCTCATTAATTTCTAATATACAATATTAATTTAAGCTCTACTTAAATTTAAGCTATTTATAAACCAGATTGAGCTCTTCTTCTGTCTCTTTCCTCAGAGATAGATAACTTAATACCTTTACCCTTTGGTAAGGAAACGTGTGGCTTTCCAGCTTCAGCACCAATAACGAAAACGTTAGATAATCTGGTGACGAAAGTGTTTTCTAAAGAGTCCTTGATATGAACTAAATCGAAACCACCTTCGTGCTTTTCTCTGTGAGTGATAACACCAACTCTACCCATGTTACGACCACCAGTAACCATGACTAATCTACCAGTGTCGAACTTGATGAAGTCGGAAATCTTACCGGTAGCTAAGTCAATCTTAACAGTATCGTTAGCCTTAATAGCTGGATCTGGGTATCTGAGAGTTCTACCATCGTGAGTAACAACGTATGGAATACCTCTCTTACCTAATTGAACCTTCTTAACCTTACCTAACTTGTAAGAAGCTTCTTCAGCAGTGATTCTGTGAACAGCGAATCTACCCTTGATATCATAGACTAATCTGAAGTTTTCGTTGGTAGCTTCTAAGGAAATGACATCCATGAAACCAGCTGGGAAAGTAGAGTCAGTTCTGACTTTACCATCAACCTTGACGTGTTCTTGCATTAAGATAGCCTTAACTTCTCTACCGTTTAAAGCATACTTAAGTCTGTTTCTCAAGAAAACAACTAATGGTAAAGACTCTCTTAACTTATGTGGACCAGCAGAAGGTCTTGGGGCATAAGTACCGGACAATTTGTCCAACATCCAGTGGGATGGGGCTGCTAATCTCTTCAAATGCTTCTTTCTATTGAGCTGTTAGTATTCATGATATAATATCATAATCAAAAAGAAAAATTCATGACTCAACGCTAGGCTCCTAGTTTCCGCTTCGTTAACATAAACAAACTACGACTGTCAATACAAAAGGTAGCCCACCCTATGTATCCCTAATTAAATTAGGTATGCTAACAAATTGAAAACTATAAAACCTAACGAATTATCATGACAAGGCTCCCATCCAAACCATTAAATGGTTGGTAGACGATACGAAAGTATCGGTTTATATTGTTTCACAGTAGGAAACTTGGTGCCATAACATTCCTTCTTTCCAATTAAAATCGGAGGAACTAGACTTACGGGCCTCTTGCCATTTTTGATAATCTGTTTGGTTGTGTAAAAAAATTAAAAATACTATGATTGAAAAATTGTGAGCGAATATTTATAGTAAGTGAGAAATGAAAATTTTTCAATAAATTTTTTTGCACGTGACCATAATTAGGGCTTGTCCCTACAAATCCCTTAATTAGATTTGAAGCAATTGGTAATACTAGGAGAATAGTCTTAAGTACTCTTTACTAAGTTGCCCAATGGAAATGTTTCTTTAATATATACTTACTAAATAACCCTACCTGATTGAATTTAAAATAACCTCTTTTATGGCTCTATTAGCTACGGTTAATTCTGAAGGTCACTAAATAAATCTTCGTTAAAGATTTATTTGCAATATACCTTTCTCATTCGTAAGTGCTCATTCATATGCTGGGGTAATGAGGCTCTCGCTCATGTTATCACTCTTTCTCTTCTTTCTTGGATTAACTAAGTCTCAGATAATTCTTAGAATGCAAAAGTATTGTTTGATTCTTTTGCAATTAGCAATCAAAATTCAGTAGCAGCTTAATTGGATTATATGATGTATATTGATGCTATACAAGACCTTTCATAGTTGTAGTTAAGTTTCGAGACGAATGCTCCAAATAAGAACTGAGTATCGGCCAATATATACTATTGGAAGAAAAATCCAAGGTTTGATGGGGAGGACACTAGCTGACTAGAAAATCCAAATCAAATATAAAGGATTGATGTAGTATTGGTCAAAAAACAGGACACGAATAACTCTTAGTATCAAAGTAAGAACTGAATGCTTATTTAGCACTCGTCTTTAATCATTGATAGTAGAAAACGATTTAAATCTGATCTTTTAAATATTTATATTTATTTTCAGTGGATATAGTGATTAGAAAACAGTGTCTTTTGGATCTACGTCACTCTTAGTACCAAGAGCAGAAGCACCAAGAGAACCACCGACTGGAGAATCTTCAGACTCAATACCACCATTCTTAGTGGAGGCAGGGGAAGAATGAATTGATAACCTCTCAGACCTAGATTTCTTGGTTTCATTTTCAACCTCAGCACCAGTCATAGCCTTTATCCAATCAATATGCAAAGAGTAAGGTCCATATTGTTTATCCAATAATCCAATACCAATGGTCTTAATTTCAGATTTATTTAATTCACAACCGTCTTGAATGACACCCCAGTTCGTCATCACAAAATCATTTAATGGAATCACTACAGTTTCCCATTCACCAGGGTGATTCAAAAATAATCTATGCTGGAACAAATCAGTTATCAAAGGTGTATTTGCTTGAATATTGACTAAGTATTTTCTACGGTCACCTTTGACCCTTAACACCAATGAGCTCATATTGGACCAATCCCAGTAACTGTCTCCTGAGAGCCAAGATTCTTTCTGATCTTTGGTTCTGAACATGGCATAACCAGATCTTGTTGCCTCCGGGTTTTCACGAGGTAAATCCAAACTCAAGTATCCATGGAAATGACCTGAATGATGATTTGGATCAAGGTTAAAATTAACAGTGGAGTATCCACCCATCTCCTGATCACTCCTTGTCAATATATTTTCCAATGATTCAACTGGATTGTTCTTGAAATCCAACACAGTATGCACTGTTCTTGCATAATCAGCTGGTTTGGCAAAAAGACGACTAAAAGTCGAGTTAAGACCTAAGGTTCTTAATGACATGCTATGATAATTAAACTAAAGTTAGTGTGGTTGTTTTGCGAAAGTTCTGTAGAATATTATTGCGCTCCTGAAAATCAGTTGATTGGATGTAAAGCGAGTAATATCTTAATAGCCGATGAGACAAAATAAATGATTAAACAAATTCAAAATTCAATCAAATATAATTTACGTAAATATGTTTGGGGAATTGATATACTTATATAGATTACAGTTAAACTATTCTGGAGAAGCAATCTAATCTGCATAAAAATTATTCGATCGAATTCGGAAATCAATAGCTTCCTGTAAAATTTCATAAAATTTCAATTTTACGTAGGAGTGGAGATGCACAAAACAAGCTTAAAAAAGCAAGATAATGATTTATCATCACGATTAGGGGTATTGATTTTCTGATAAACCCCACAAATTGAAATTTTTCATCAGATAGCATAGTTACATAGAGTACAAAAAAATGGTCATTCGCAATTCTTGGAGGGGAATCCTTATCTTTTCCAAGTCTGGCCAAACAACTCAACATTAGCTCATGTGGACAACTTATTTACTAACTCAAAACTTCTAGTACTAGGTGTTAAATGGTTACCATGTGTACATAGCCGAAGTAACCACATTGTGGTGTTGATTGGACTTAGAACTCCGTGCCGAAGTAACTTGCATATTTGCGATTAGATAAGGGATATATGTAGGGAATAAGGAAATGTGACTCTATATTTCTTAATTAGTCGTGCAATTATTTTAATAATATACTCTATTGCTAAGTCAATTGATGTGATCACCGTATAAAACACAAGTAAATTTGTAGGTAGATATCTGATTAATAATCATGTAGGAATCATCTGAGGTATTGATCAACAAATTAGGACATGATTTTTATCAGGATAATGCACGTAAAAATTAGATAATAATCTGTGGCGAGGAGTACATGGGTTGGTTTCTGCATTCCTTCATATTAATTGATAACAAGAGGTGTCTCACTTTCGGAGTACAAGATGAAACACCTCCGTCAAATTTCTTCAATGATCTAGAACATTTTCAAAGATTTAGAAATATTTAGACAAGAAATATAATGGGCTACAGTATAACGTTATATCTTTTTTAATATAGTTATACTTAGTTATAGTTGTGCTTAGTAGATATTTTGAAAACTTATTGGATTATTACGTAATCTTCAGTAAACAAAATCAAGGGGGTAGGATTACTCCTCATTCTGAAAATGCCAAAAAATGATATCATATCCTCCTACATGATGCAATAGAAAAAATTCCGATACCGG
Source organism: Schwanniomyces polymorphus var. africanus (assembly GCA_030563145.1). Taxonomy (NCBI): domain Eukaryota; kingdom Fungi; phylum Ascomycota; class Pichiomycetes; order Serinales; family Debaryomycetaceae; genus Schwanniomyces; species Schwanniomyces polymorphus. The sequence goes on from JAKUBG010000013.1 coordinate 180,476, forward strand.
GAGTCGAACCCGGGTCTGCTCGGTGAAAGCGAACCGTGCTAGCCGTTACACTATATCGGATATTTTATAATTGTAAGTAGTCTGTCTTAATAAAGTCATCGTATAATATGTAATTTAGACTAGCGATGTATTTATTAGATCTAACTCCCTTGTCGATTGAGCTACAAGTTAAGGAAAATATAAGGACTTTATATATCTTTCCAGAGAGGAGTATCTGAACGGCATTTCAGATATGCAGAGCTTCAGCTATTGTTATTGATAGTAATTTCTTAAAATCTATTTCTTCTTTCCTTAGGTGGAAAGGCAGCACGATATCTAGACCCAATCGTAGTGCAACTATTAATGTTATGAATAGATCTTCGAATGTTATTGATTAATTAGTTTATTTAGTGGATTTGTATGAAGCTTATTCCAGCTTCGTATTCTTACAATAATTGTTAGAGATTGAGATTGTATTAAGCACATGACTTCAAGTGAGATATGACATGTGATTAAATATCTGAAATGAGATTAAGATATGAATAACGTACGAGTTATGAAGAAATGAATGACATCGAAGGAATATGAATGACATTAAAGAAAAATGAAAGATTGCTCTAAGGAGTATTGCTAGATTATATACTAGAATTATTTATCATATGTTAAATTAGTATTATAAAAAACCAACACCAGTTAGTGCATCTGGAAATAGTATTAAAAGAATCATATCTGGGAGATGAACCTGATATGATAGAACTAAGTTTATATCAGATAAACGAATAAGTAGTAATATAAGCGACAATCTATTAAGAGTGCCAATCTCTTACACTAATTGTAAGGAAGTCAGTCCTCCTAAAGTAATCATATAATATGTATAAAGTGTTATAGATCTGGTATTTAATATAGTATTTATATTAAATTACGGGCATAATTTTATTGTGATTCGCTCAACCAACTATACTATATAGCCATGAAATGAAGTTCTATTTATAGTTCAAAATCAGATAAAATTTTGTTCTAATTCTTCACCTGAAACCTAGGAGATGAGTTGAGTCACAGGTCAGCAATGCCATTGACCTGTTTATCTTCATAGCTTCTTATGAGTCGATATCATCATAAATATCCTTATATACTTATCATTTATTTTGCATCAATGAAATTAAAGATGTCACGCATATGTCATGTGCTATCACAGATATCATCCTGCATCAATATTGATCTGTCATTTCGTGGCAGGTGATGTGATTTTGACAGGACAAATTTACTAGGCAAATTCGTTTATAACTTATATATTTTAATATCGAGATATCTTATCCTACAATATCGTAAAAAAGTACATTTATGCAGCACAGAACTACTTATTATTTGTCAAATATTTAATTGTAGAAGTCATTCTCTTGTATGATATTTAGTAATCCTTAGTTTCCCAATAAAAATTATACCAGTTAGAACAATAATATAGCATATTCTCTGTAATTCTCGTAGAATTCCACAAAAGATTTAAGACTTACTTTGTATATTTGCAGTAAGATAAGAATCGATCGTATTTTATACCTTTAGAGGTGATTCCATAGGCGTATTGAGAAAACTAAATGATAGGACTAACATCTGGCTCAACTTTTAGAGAGTTATTGTTAGCGTAATTATTCAGTTTTTAACTGAATATTTAGTTTTTAAATTTTTGTTGTATTTAGTTTAAGGTAAGATACCCAGGAATAGCATACGATCTAGAAGAGACATTATTATTGAAGTATATTTTTTATTTCATCCAAATATTGCCACGAATATAAAAGAGTTGACTATATTGATAAAAAATAAATAAAGACTTTATATAGTGTAAGAGGATATTCGTGAAGCCATCAAGGATAAATGTCTCATAAGGAACTATGAAAATGAAGTGACAGATTGAATAGTTAACATGATACTCAGTCCATCTCCAAGCCTGCTTTAAGATGTAAACGGATAAAGGTTTTACTGTCACTCCAAAATATTAATAGTGCTACTTTTCATAGGTAGTTAGTATGATTAGTGGGCAAATCTCTATACAACCGTACCCATCATTTAGTATTACATTGTAACAAATCAAATACCAGATCTCTAATATTTTTTTCCTCTCTTCCTATAACTAATCATGTGGGTTTCTATAAAATTAGATTCCTATTACGCATTTCACAGGCATAGCGGTGAAATGAGGGCAACAGAAATGTACTAATTAAGTTAATTTGTCGGGTGAATCTTAATGTTTAACCGGATTCTTTCCTTTTTCTACATTTGGTATTACGTCAGCTTAAAGAAAATTTTCTGATTTTAAAAATATCCTGTAGTTTAGTCACCTTCGGAAAAAAAAAAAGTTGTCAAAATTAGAATTAAAATGATAAATTCCTGTAAAAAATGTTGTCTTGTAATAGCATTACGCTCATAAATAGGATAATTTAATAGAGACATTATATAAAATCATTTTACAAAGAAAGAATTGATTTAAATTTTAGCCAAGGCGCCAGGGTAAAATATTTGCCTGAAAGGGAAACTGTTCCACGACGTTGTGGAGAAATTGTTGGGGGGATGACGCGGGACAATAAAATATTTGTTTAGACACTAATTTTTTCCGCTTATAATGCATATTTTCGATTAAATGAAAACTTCATGCATCTTAAGCGATTTGTGGTGGTTATATGTCCAATATAATTTTGTATTTAAGGAATAATGGCGCTCAATTTTAGTTAAGCGATATCCGATTCATTTTAGCAAATATCAAATACAAATATCGAAATGTCTGAAAATAAAGATTCCATTTCAGATGATGAGAGACAAGAGCAAAATATTAATAGTGACTTATCAAGTATAGTATCTATTAAAGGCTATATTAATGAAAGCAGACCATGGTTTAAGGTCCCACATTTGATATACTTGAATTTTTGTATATTTTTATTAACTCTAAGTTCTACAACTGGTGGGTACGATATGTCTATGATGAATGGTCTTCAGGCTTTAGACTCTTGGAATGAATATTTTGGAACACCTACAGGACAAAGACTTGGGGCACTTAGTAATGGTAAGTTTCTTTTTATTTTTATACTTAATTGAATAATTTGTATTAACATAATAGGTGTCACTTTTGGTGCTATTGCAGCTTTTCCTATGGGAAGTATTATTTGTGATAAATATGGTCGAAGAGCAAGTGTGACTCTTGGTCAATCATTCACGATATTAGGTTCAATTTTACAAGGTGCTTCTACGAATTATGGGTTTTTCTTGGCTGCTAGAATCGTTTTAGGACTTGGCTATACTATGACATACGTTGGAAGTCCTACTTTGATATCAGAAATAGCCTATCCTACTCATAGAGAGTCTTGTACATTTGCATTTATGCTTTGTTACTATGTAGGTGCATTGTTAGCTGCTTGGGTAACATATGGAACTAGAGTCATTGTAGGAAATGCAAGTTGGAGAATCCCATCTTATTTGCAAGCTGCTTGCCCTGCAATTCAAGTCGCTTTTATGTGGCTAATTCCAGAATCACCAAGATATCTTATTAGTAAAGGTCGCAGAGATCAAGCAGAAAAGGTATTTAAAAAATTTCATATTGGAAATTCTGAAAGCCCAGAAGATCTTCAATTTATTGATGCAGAAATTAGAGAAATTGAGGCTACTATTGAAGCACAGAAAACAGCTACCAAAGCTAAGTATAGTGATTTTATAACTAAAAAGAGTTATCGTAAGAGAATCTTTTTCATTATATTTACTGCCATAATGATGCAATTGTCAGGAAATGGTTTAGTTTCTTATTATCTATCAAAAGTCTTGGATTCTATAGGAATTACCGAAGAAAAAAGACAATTACAAATCAACGGATACTTAATGCTCTACAACCTTGGTATCTGTTGTATTGTTTGTTCCCTTGTCGGTTATTTTAAGAGAAGAACATTATTTATTACTTGTGTGTCTGGAATGTTAATTTCGTATATAATTTGGACGATATTATCAGCTCTTAACGAAGAACGTGGGTTTAAGGAAGTATCTTTAGCAAATGGTGTTTTAGCAATGATTTTCTTTTATTACCTATTCTACAATATCGGAGTTAATGGATTACCATACATTTATGTCACGGAAATTTTAACATACAGTCATAGAGCTAAGGGTGTAAATATATTTACTCTTACACAAATGATTATATTAGTATATAATGGATATGTCAATCCTATCGCTATGGAGGCAATTCTGTGGAAGTACTACATAGTTTATTGCTGTATCCTTGCGGTTGAACTTGTTGTGGTAGTATTATTTTATCCAGAAACATCAGGATACACTTTAGAAGAAGTCGCTAAAGTCTTCGGGGAAGATACCCCCTCCTTAGGTGAAATTTATGACGTTCAATCTAAATCGCAAGCCGAGCATGTGGAGAAAGTTTAAATTTTCTAATTGTATATTAATGTATAAACATAAAACAATGATGAATTTTTTGAGAATATCTCAAGAAAAAATATCAGCTTAATCTTATCTAGTTCATCTGGCTATTTAATGTAGAAGTTTGGGTGGTTCAAATCCGAAGATCCATCACGCTGTCACATAATAAATACAGAATGGAAACTAAACGTATTATTTCTGTTAGAAATAATCACATTTTATTATTCTAAATTTCTGGTCTAAGTTAACTTCATTCAAGGTTATGTAGCTCTGTTATATCATAAAATTAGTTAATTAAGATAGATTAGAATAAAAGATACTCAATTTTAATGTATAATAACGAATGAGTAGATTTGCCATATCAAGATATTCTTTTATAATTTTATTCTTACTTATTTAAATATTCTCAAATTTAGAGATTTTTGTAAAAATTCAAATCAACACTAGATAAAATCTATTGAATTCAGAAATGGAAGTAATATACTACAAATATAAATCCAAATCTGAATCAGTTTAAAGAGGTACCCAGTTAAAATAAGTAATATTGATATAAAGAAGATGCAAATGAATATTCTGTTGCTAAAAAAGATATCCGGAAAAACATATGACTTAAAAGAGAAAGAGAGAATATATTTCTATTTAATCCGACTGTTAACACGTGATGCTTATGATTTGTTAATGTACTGTATATGGTCGAACTTTATGTAAAGTATTCAGGGATGGGTTTATATATTTCAGCTCTAACTAATAATAGGCTATACATAGTATATATTTATAGCTAAATTTGGTAACTGATAAAGGAGGACAATATGTTTTATTCTTTCAACCTAATAAATAGCTTTGCGTACTATTCTCTTCGTTTGGTAAATTAAGAATTATATTAACTCATATTGTTCCTCTTTTATAGTTTTCTAATGTGTCAAACTTACGCATATTGAAATAAACATTCATTTATGGATGTCTATAAACTCCTTATGGAAATAACCCGTATACATAAAAAGATTACATCTTTAAATAAAGCTAGAGTAATATTACACAAAGATGGGCGGGCGGTATAATCTAGATGGATGTAAAATGGATGAGGCCCTTAGGGAGTACAAGGGGATATGTTGTGAAGGAATCTAGCGGATAATGATAGATCAAGAACTTTGGATGAATTATCAATGGAATATATACCCCATGAATCAGCTCTGTGCCTAAACAGCATTCGTTGACAGAAAAAATGAAGACATTTACCAACTACCTATGAAATTTAGCGCTATTTATGCTGGGCTACTTTAAATTTAGTCTTTCGGTTAATGGATACGACATGATACATTTTGTATATTCTAGGTCGCTAAATTAAGCTTATACATGGTTCCTATACGTACTGAAGTAAATTTCCTTCCTTGCACTACATGAGATGATTTGCTTCTAAATACAACAGTCTCATTACGCAATACTACTTGATTACTGTATAGTTTCAACTATTAAGTTGTTCGTTACTAGCTCAGTTAAACTACCTAGTTCAATAATGTCTTAATGAGTATTAGTCGGATATCATGTGTCTACCGGAGCTCCACCAACATAATGTTTTAAATTGTGTAAAATATTTCTTGTTGATTGCAAAAAGTGTTCCATCATTCATCCCCAGCTACAAGACTTTTTGAGAATTTTTCATTTTGTGGGGTTCAATTTCAATAGCCGGAGGGTTGGTCTGTAACTGATAGTGGGTTGCTCTACTATAAGATTGAATCAAACACGCCTAACTATTGAGTAAAATGGATTCATGACTACATAGAAGAAAAAATACTACTCATCAGTCTTTTTTTCCACTACTTTTATATTTTTTGTAACTATTTTTATTTTTGTTTTTGTTTCAATTCTGATTTGCCAGATAACCACCAGATCTTCCTATTGAATAATCTTTCTCTCAATATACCCCTGTGCATTACCTCTAAATTAGGTTTAAATATTAGCGATATATAACCCAATGTATATGAATTTTACTAAAAAAAGCTTCAATGATATAAAAATACCTAAAACTGCAAAATCAGAACAATACTAAAAATTGAAATAAATAAAACTAAACTGATCATCTCTAGTATTATTAGATTTGTTAAATATCTTCCGATATATTACTAAAAATTATTAAGTAGAGTGGAGATATAGATTCCATATTTGTATTTGGTATCATTGGGAATCATCGGTTTATCAATTTAATAAGAGAACTTCTAAGCCAAAGCATTCTCAGTAATAAGATGGATTTAATCATGTACATTAAAATACTTGTAGTGAATGATGAACTATTAGTGTAGTTCGTATTATAATTTTTTTATACCATATAAATCATCGAATATTTATTGCTGCTTGTGGAACTGGGACTGAGACTGTTCCAAAAATTTCGCGCCTTTACACTGATCTGAACCAAGAAGGTAACAATTTCTAATTCACAGAGACAACTTCCGTACACAATATTCCAGTACAATAGTTCACAAGTCTCCTGAAATATATTTGCCAAAAAAATAAACGAGTCTAGCTCTCATAGAGCATTAAGACATGGCATAAAGGGTTTTACTTGAAATATTGTATTACAAATTTTAAAGATAACCCTTCTTAAATCTCTTGTGTTAGAATATATTCAGTTCATCTTCTAAAAATAATATTATGTATTTACTTGAGGTGGGAATTCATCCCAGTAATTAAAATGTGATTATTTTACTTAATTTTCATAAAATCGGATATTGGATTCCAAGTTTTAGCTCTAACCGTTAATTGTCTTTTACAGGATCCTTCAGATGGAACTAAAGAATTTTTTTAATGGCTAACCACATACCTTTCTTTTTGAGTTTATAAACAGTAGAAGAAGAAACTTTTGACTTCATAACAGTTTTTTGGAGACTATTTACCTTCTTACCTAAGGGAATGTTGAAATTTCGCCAACAATGAAGAGTAATTGAATTTTATGTAGCTGACTAAAAATAGACTTTCTACATCGCCTTTTAGAGGTAAGTGGGGTGCTAATTAGTTGACAATATTTCCACTCATTGACTTTTCTTTTCCATATTTAGGCTATTAATTCCAAGGATATTTGCAGCCAGCCAGATAAGCGGAGAGCCCCCTCGACAGTCATTTAATAAAACTTAAGCTTAATTTCAGAAGAATTTCTAAGGTTTTATTGTTTGAATGGGATCCATATAAGACTTTCGTTGTGATTCTTCATCTCTTCTTTTACTTTTTCTTTCCAATCTTTGATCCCAGAGAAGTCTCTAAAACTCATCCAAGATTCCAAAAATAGACCTACAATAACGTCAAGTACCCACATCATCAAATACATGTCCTAAGCCATCATCAAAGATAAAGTTATCACTAGATTCAATACTCATTTATTTATTTATTTATAAAAAAGTTATCACAGAAGATAGAATGAGATATTTTGCAATTGAGTACAAAAATTTTTGCAGGCTTAGTTTGACAATTAATGGTCGGTAGTATGGTCATTTTTCCACTGATAATATAGATGTATTTTGAACCGGAAGTAAGAAGAATGAATTATAAAGACACTGTATTTCGGATAGAATTAACGAAGTATTACATTTATAGTAACTATTATTAGCTTAGTAAATTTACATTAGCAACATAACTCTAACATATAAGGAGTTCAGCTATCAGAAATAGAGAGCCAACTTATGTGAAGAAGGCTATTAGTAAATAATTCTTATATATGTCAACAGTAAATATGATACACTTATGGCTTAGTGTGGGGTTAAATAGTGCATTTACGAGTGCGATTTAAGCACGTCGCATTTCTGAAACCCGACAATTACTTCTTTTAATTGAGGATCTATAATGGAAAATTACGAAAGTTGTGCTCGTAACAAACGTATGCTTTAATATCGCTTATTTCATAAGTTGATAGAAGATATAAATGGAGCCAGAGACTGTATAACCAAGCTATTGAGAAGCATATCAATATGTTGTCCGACCTTTCTATTCATTCCGAAGAGCTTACAGGATCTCAAAATCGTCTTCTAAGCTTCTTGTGGAGTAAGAAGGTGGTACCTATTCCAGATGAATCAGAAAGGACAGAATTTCCTCAGCCTAATATTATAAGTAAACTATTTTTCTGGTGGTTGATTCCTATAATGAATGTAGGGTATAGAAGAACCATTCATTCACAAGATTTATTTCGCTTATCTTCAGATATGAAAATTGAGCGTTACAAGGAGAAGTTTGACCTTATTTTTGAAGAGAAAGTCGATAAGTGTAAGAAGAAGCATATTAAAAAGAAGTGTGCCGAAAGAGGCGACAATCTAGAGAAACCATCAGTCCCTATGGAAGAAGACTTAGAAGACTTTGTAATTTCCCCAACAACAATTTTATGGTGTGTAACTTTAACTTTTAAATTGGAGTTGTTTCTAACTTCTATCTTTGGTTTAGTAACTTTGTTAAGCTTTTGTTTTAATCCTCTTCTTGCTAAAAGACTTATTGCCTTTGTGGAGAAGAGAAATTCCATGCAATCATTTCCACTTGGCCCTGGAATTGGTTATGCAGTTGGAATGTTCTTAATGTTATTAACTCAGGGATTCACCAATAATCATTTAATGTACAATTCAGCTTGCGCTGGGTTTGGTATCAAGTCAGTACTAATGAGTAAAATGCTAAACAAATGTTTCTTATTAAGTGAAGATGCAAACCATAAATTCCCAACGAGTAAAATTAACTCTATGATGATGACAGATTTAGCAAGAATTGAAGAAGCAGCATTATACGTGCCACTATTAGTTGGACTTCCAATTGTTCTAATACTTGCAGTTGCAATTTTAATTATTAACATCGGTGTTGCAGCATTAGCTGGTATTTCTGTATTCTTTATATTCCTAGGAGGTATTGGATTTGGTAGTAGAAAACTATATGCTTATCGTAACTCTGTAAGTGGTATTACAGATGAAAGAGTTAACTTAATAACGGAAGTTCTAAATAATTTGAAAATGATCAAATTATATTCCTGGGAAATTCCTTACTTCTCCAAAATTGTTAAAACAAGAGGAAGGGAAATATATTTTATTTTAAAGATCCAATTTTTAAGAAATATTATAAATGCAGTTTCTATAAACTTAACTGGTATTTCTTCCATGATTTCTTTTATTGTATTACATGCCTTGAAATCCAAATATTCTAATGCAGCTTCTATTTTCTCTTCCCTCTCGACCTTTGGTGTCTTGTCATCTTTGCTATCTTTAATTCCGCCCGGTATATCCACTGGAATTGATATGTTCATGGTTTTCAAAAGAGTAGGTGAATTCTTAAGTTGTGTTGATGACACATACTTGGAAAGCTATTCAGGAATTTTGGATGATTCTAGTGAAAATGCCATTGAGATAACAAATGGTGAATTTTACTGGAAATCCTTTGAATATTTAGATAACGATAAAATAGTGCCTGGTACCACAAGTAGGAATAAGTCTTCATCCAAGGAAAGTGAAGATAGCAAAGAAAACGAGGAGAAAAAAGACGATAGATCAGAGACAAAGAAAGTGATATTAAGAAACATTGATTTAAAAATTAAGAAAGCTGAATTTATAGCTGTTACGGGACCTATTGGTTCTGGAAAAACATCACTATTGAGTGCAATTGCTGGATTTATGCACTCAAATTCTGGAACAATAAATATACAGGGTTCTTTATTACTCTGCGGTACACCTTGGGTTCAAAATACTACGATAAAAGATAATATTCTATTCGGGCTTCCTTATGATAAAGCTGTATATGATTCAGTTGTATTTGCCTCTGGATTAGATTTAGATCTTCAGGACCTACCAGCAGGAGATCAAACTGAGATTGGTGAAAGAGGCATTACGTTATCTGGTGGGCAAAAGGCAAGGATCAACTTAGCAAGAGCAGTATATGCTAGAAAAGATATTATATTATTGGATGATATTTTAAGTGCAGTTGATTCTAAGGTTGGAAAGCATATAATCGATAAATGCTTACTTGGATATTTAAATGATAATACAAGGGTCATGGCTACCCATCAGTTACCTCTTATTCACATGGTGGATAAGATAATTTTTGTGAATGAAGATGGTTCTATTGAATATGGTACCATTGATGAACTCAAATCTAGAAACCAATCTTTCAATGATCTTATGTCATATGGAAATTCTGATAAAGCTGTCACTAAAACAAATTATGAAAACAATAAAGATCACGCTAATGACGTGGTAGATGTAGAATCGATAAAAGTAAAGGTAGATAAAATATTATCTGATGGAAAGATCGTTAAGGATGAAGAAAGAGCTGTAAATGGAATAAGTAAAGAAATATATAAAAAATATTTTCTGTTTGGGGCAGGAAGACTTACCATATATGGCTACTTCCCACTTCTACTCTTACTTATGGCTCTATCTGTATTTACAAACTTATTTGCCAACACTTGGCTTTCCTTTTGGTTAAGTGATAAATTTAACAGGTCTAACAGATTCTACGCTGGATTCTATGCAATGTTTTCTATATTAGCTGTAATATTCATGAGTGCTATGTATATTGCAGTTGCAAACTTAAGTACTGTTTCGTCAAAGAATTTAAATCTAGTGGCTATGAAGAAGATATTACATGCTCCAATGTCTTTTCTAGATATAACGCCATTGGGAAGAATCCTCAATACGTTTACAAAGGACACTGATACTTTAGATAATGAAATTACAAATAATCTCATACCATTTGTAGATTGTGTTGGTGTTTTGACTGGTATTGTTATTTTAGATATCATCTATTTTCCATGGATTGCTCTAGCTGTCCCAATCTTGGGTATTACATTTTTTTTAATTGTAAATTACTATCAAGCTTCTGCTCGGGAGATTAAAAGATTGGAAGCATTGAAAAGGTCCTTCGTTTTTAGCAATTTTAATGAAATATTGAATGGCATGAGTACCATCAAAGCATATAAGTCTGAATCGAGATTCATTTCACTTAACTATGATTTAATCAATAAGATGAATGAAGCTTCATATGTTGTGTATGCTAATCAGAGATGGATCTCTCTTCATTTACTGTTATTGGCACCCCTATTCGTTCTATTTTTGTCTTTATTTTGTGTTCTTAGAGTATTTGCTATACATAGTGCATCCGCCGGTTTGTTGATTTCATATTCTTTAAATTTAGCTGATACATTTACTTACACGTTTACAAATTATACGTTACTTGAAAATGATATGAACTCTGTTGAACGTTTATGTCAATACGCTTTACGTTTACCTCAGGAGGGTAATTACAATTCACACAATGATCCAGCAGAGACATCTTGGGTGAAACATGGACGGATTGAGTTTAAAAATGTCCAAATGAAATACCGTGAAGGCTTACCTTTAGTATTAAAAGATTTGAGTTTTGAAAGTAAACCTCTGGAAAAGATAGGTATATGTGGTAGAACAGGAGCTGGTAAATCGTCAATTCTTAGCGCATTATACAGAATTATAGAATTAGAGAGCGGGGAAATTCTGATTGATGGAGTAAATATAGCTAAGATAGGATTATTTTCATTGAGATCGAACTTATCCATTATTCCACAAGACCCTGTTGTATTTAACGGTACTATAAGAAAGAATTTAGATCCTTTTGGTAATACCGATGACGAAGAGATGTGGGTAGCTTTGATGAAGACAGGGTTAATTGAAGCCTCACAACTTGAGGATGTTAAAAGACAATCAATAGATTCAGAATTGCACAAGTTCCATCTTGATCAAGTAGTCGAATCTGAAGGTAAAAATCTTTCGTTAGGAGAAAAGCAGTTACTTGCCTTTTCCAGAACGATGGTAAAAAAGTCTAAAATTATTGTTTTAGACGAAGCAACGTCTTCTGTTGACTTTAAAACTGATAATAAAATCCAAGAGCTAATTGTAAAAGAATTCAAAGACAAGACCGTGTTGTGTATTGCTCATAGATTGAAAACAATACTTAAATATGATAAAATATTAACTTTGGATAAAGGAATATGTAAAGAATTTGACATCCCAATTAATTTATACATGGATGAAAACAGCATCTTTAGACAGATGTGTGATAAGTCTAAAATTACTGAAGAAGACTTTTTATAATTATTTTACGTTATAGTAGTATTTACCCATATATATTCTCTGGTTATTTATAATCTCTGCTTTTCTAACTAAATTAATTGGATGATGGCTCTCTTTGAATAAAAATATTAATAGAAGTACTGACATTGAAGCCATAATATCACCAATATAAGAAGTCCATCTCCAACAAAATGAGGATTTTTCACAATAAATCTATTAATTATTGGGCTTTCTGTCTTGGTCCTTTTCCAAGCATAAGATTATTTAAACTATTAGTTATGCTTTCTTTAGAAGACAAATATTCTGCTTAGCTAAAAAATCCTTATCTGTGACCTTTAAAATGTTAAGAAAAAGATCATTTTGAATGATTTACTTAAGTAGTCGTGAGAAGTAAGAAGTGCGTAACTATTCAAACTTTCAATCTCGAAACTTGGTTTAGAAATAATTAGACTACCCCCTTATAATATCTTATATACTACAGCAGTTAAATACTATATTATTTAATAAAACTCAATAATCCAAAAAATTGCTGCATCTGTTTGGAACTTAAAATCTGAAAAAAAATGTATATAAATTCTATATTGTCCGTTTTAGGAATCAATGTACACAATGTCGGCATACAGTTAGCGCGAACTGATTAGCCAGTATGTAAGGAAGATTCGAAAATGACGAAGAAAAAAACGGTACGTGAACTCAAATTATTAATCTTCAATGCCCTTTAATGAGCTAGGTAGACAAGCACTAATGGTTATCTCTAGGAAATGTTCCGTAATGGAAATGTAAGCGTTGGCTATTCTTTTCTCTAGCGATTATTTTACGCAATGGTCATTTAGAGGGAATAACATAGCATACTTTCAAATTATAATGGTCACAGATCCAAATATACTTCTTCAATATTAATCACTAAATCGTCAAGAAAAATGCATATGATCAGCGAGGATTGCTATTTATTTTTATGTGCATGAATTTTCTGCGACAACAAGCCGTGCATTTCCTTGTCCAGTGATGAGCAAGCAATCAACGTGACTTGATAGACAACAATCTAAACAATAGTTTTCAGATTTCAGGTAGTTGTGGATGGGCAGGTCTAACAGGCTATAAAATTATATTATTTGTATGAGAATTTATATTTTATAGCATTCATAATAGACCTTCTAGATGAGCCAAGAATATAATAATCAAAACTTTTCGAGTCCTAACTACGCAAATCAGCAAGATGATGTTTACCATGTTCAACCTCAATTGGAGAACCAAGGTGGGGATTACTATAGCGAGAAACCTCAACCATCTGAAGACTTCAATGAATCTTTTAAAGTAGAAAAGCCTAAATATAACGATTGGCCATTCGCCGTGTTCTTTTGGCTAGTAGTGTGTGGTTTCATTGCCGTAGCTGTTATCACTTTACGTGCCCTTAAGATTACGTATGCTAGTCAAGGTAGCTCAATTTATGGAGCTGCGAATACATTTACCATGAACACAAATACAATCATCCTTTTTGGGTTCATTATTGTCATGGGTGTGGTTCTTTCTGGATTAATCATTGTTTACGCCAGAATGGCTCCTAAATTCTTTATTACTACCGGGTTGATTCTCAATGTCGTATTAGGATTGGGAACTTGTATTTATTATTTTGTTGCCCACTACTATTCAGCAGCTATTGTGGTGTTAGTATTTACATTACTTGCAGCATGGTCTTACTGGTCTTGCAGATCCCGTATTCCGTTCAGTGCTACTGTCTTAGAAATTACAATTGATGTAATGAAAAGATACCCATCGACGTTGATAACCTCTCTCATAGGTATTTTGGTTTCTGGTATGTTTAGTATATTGTTTTCAACAGTTATTGTTGCGACATACGTGAAGTATGAACCAAATTCTAATAATGAGGGTTGTTCTGTGTCAGGTGGTAAATGCTCCCAAGCAACTCTTATTGGTGTTTTAGTTTTTGTCTTCTTTGCTGGTTATTACATCTCAGAAGTGATAAGAAATGTTATACAAGTAGTTATTGCAGGTGTTTACGGTACATGGTACTATTTAGCTAATTCTGACCAAGGTGAACCAAAGCATCCTGCTATGGCATCTTTCAAGAGAGCTATGACTTATTGTTTTGGTTCTATTTCTTTAGGATCGTTGATTGTTTCATTAATTCAATTATTCAAAGCATTTATACAGATTTTAAGAGACAATGCTTTTGCCTCTGGTGAAAATTGGGTTGGATGTCTCTTACTAATTTTTGATTTCCTTATTGGAATTATTGAGTGGCTTGTTCGTTACTTCAATCATTATGCTTATTGTTACATTGCATTATATGGTAAGAGTTACGTCAGGTCAGCAAGAGATACTTTTGATTTACTTAGATTTAAAGGTGTTGATGCTTTGATTAATGATTGTTTCATTAGCACTTCGTTAAACTTATATTCCCTTTTTGTTGCCTACTTGGTAGCTTTATTGGCATATTTGTACTTGAAATTCACCGATCCAGCATATAACTCTCTGGGAACCTATTATGCTCCAGTAGTTGCATTTGCATTTTTGATCGCTGGTCAAATCAATCGTATTTCCTTAACAGTTATAGAATCAGGTGTTAGTACCTTCTTTGTTGCCTTGGCCAAGGATCCTGAAATTTTCCAAATGACAAACAGAGATAGGTTTGATCAAATATTCAGAACTTACCCACAAGTTTTACAGAAGTTAACCTCGGACCATTAGTTTGTATTCTAATAATATATTTATATTTGGTACATATTTGGTGTGTACTGTATTTTGCGATTTGCGAAACATTAGTGCTCGATTATCGTCCAAGTAAATAAATTATAGCTAGATTATCAATAAATTATTAAAACTAGTAACAGAAAAAAAGTACTGGAAATGTTAACTTTAGCAATAGGAGACCTTTATATTCCTGAAAGAACGATAGATATACCAAGTAAATTTAAAAAGTTACTTTCTCCTAATCCTAACTCAATCCCTAGTAATAATAAGATATCAGAAGTGGTATGTCTAGGTAATATAACAAATTCCTATTCTACGTTGAAGTTTTTGCATGATTTATCTTCTAAATTCAGCACTGTAAAAGGCGAATTTGATAATATTGATATATTGACACAGCAATTGACGGCATTAAATAATAAAGAGACTAATATACCTGCTTATCACATAATAACGTGTGATGATTTACGAATTGGATTTACAAATGGATACCAAATAGTTCCTAAAAATGATCCCCTTTCAT
This sequence comes from Schwanniomyces polymorphus var. africanus, assembly GCA_030563145.1. NCBI lineage: Eukaryota > Fungi > Ascomycota > Pichiomycetes > Serinales > Debaryomycetaceae > Schwanniomyces > Schwanniomyces polymorphus. The sequence goes on from JAKUBG010000013.1 coordinate 196,145, forward strand.
TGCTGACATTAGCAAGAGAGTTGAACGTAGATATACTTGTGTGGGGAGGAACTCATAAGGTGGAAGCATATACTTTAGACGGGAAGTTTTTTGTCAATCCTGGTAGTGCTACAGGTGCTTACAGTTTTGATTGGCCAGATAATGAAGATGACGAAGAATTAGCGGAAGATAACGATGAAATTGATGAAAAAGCAGATTCTGAGAAAGATGCCGAAAACGTAGAGAATGCTGATGAGGATAGTAACGAATTAAAAACTGAGAAGTCACAAGAAGAAGATAAAAAGAACGAAGATAAGGGAACATCTGAGCTGATCAAGGATGAAGAACAATCAGATAAAAAAAATGATAGAGAGTCACTTGAAGAAGCTGGCAATGAAGAAAATAAAGAGAACTTAGAATTTTCTGAAGAAGACATCAATGAGGTAACAGAGAATCTAACCTCAATCCCATCATTCTGCTTATTAGAAACACATGGAAAAACATGCGTATTATATATATATATATATATAAATGGTGAGGTTAAGGTTGACAAAGTGACTTACCAGAAAGAATAAGTTAAATTATAGTACAATAGTACAAATATATATTTATATGTATATATTATGCCTGGACAGAAGAATAATGCAAAACAAATTCCTTTCTTATCTTTTCCCAATTGTGTGGATCGAAAAAGATATACACACCTTTTTCTACATCTTGGCTTATTAACACCGGCTCAACATTGCTGTCTTTAGTTAACCATGCTTGGATATCCTTATGATATCTCCAGTTTCTAGCAACAAGTTCACGAGCTGCGTATTCCTGTAATGTATCCCTAGGCTTCATGTAGAAAATGTAAAAGAGAGTTTCATCAGAAAATGATTGTATTTTATTATCACAAGGGCCAGGTGAAGGAATTATATTTTCAGACTGAATAGATGGAGGTAATGTAAAGTAAGGTTCAACTTTCGATCTTGAAGTCTCAGCCCACGGAGATGCAAATCCTTTTAATATCTTGGAATCATCGTTAAGGTCCAATCCTATCTTATTAATGTCTTGTCCAATTGCAAATGCAGTGCTTTCAACTTGATCCATTTTCACAAGAGACGATAACAGATTTAATCCAAATTTATCCATTTCATTTGATATTTGTTGTCCATTTTGGTGAGATGAACTGGCTGAATTATTTGAGGCTAATCCAGGGGGTAAAATAGCTAGTTACAGTTAGTACTGGTATGCCACTATAATGTTAGATAAATTCACTTACACATTGTTCTTTAATCTTCCAAGCAATTATTAATTATTGAGTAATCAGAATATAGTTAATGTAGATGATAAATGTAGATGATAAGTTATAATACACTAAAGTTAATGCAAGTATCGTTCAATATAACTTACACCATTAGGAGAGCTTATTACCATCAAATATATTTTCCAACGCACGTACAATAAGTCACATGACTCAAATATACTTTTTTTTGCAAATCATCAGAGGTAAAAACTAGCATTATATTAATTCCTTATATATCAGTAAATATGTCTAGAAGACTCCTTCCTAATATAATTATTACGGGTACTCCTGGATGTGGAAAAACCTCTCATTCTGAAGGTTTAGCTTCTCAGTTGGGTAGTGGATATAAGCATTTTGCAATTAGTGACATTGCAAAAGAAAGAAAATGTATAGAAAGTTATGATGAAGTCTTAGATACGTCAGTCGTAGATGAAGATAAATTGCTTGATTCTTTGGAACCGGACTTGGAAAATGGTGGTGCGATTGTTGACTGGCATTGTTGTGATATCTTTCCTGAAAGACTAATCGATTTAGTTGTTGTTTTAAGGACAGACAATAGTATTTTATTTGAAAGATTAAACAAGAGAGGATATAAAGAGAATAAAGTTCAAGAAAACTTAGATTGTGAAATAATGGAGGTTATTTTACAAGATGCAAGAGATTCTTACATTCCAGAGATTGTCATTGAATTATACTCTAATACTGTTGAAGATATGGATGAAAACGTGGACAGGATAGTTTCCTGGGTAGAGAATTGGAAAGCTGATCACCCTAAAGGGGTAACTAACGAATTGGACCCAGAACTTGCTGCAAAAGTACAAGAAGAGGAAGAAGATAGTGATGAGGATTAAATGGTCATAACTTTATTAAAGAACTAAATAATTTTCTAATATACAATGCGAAAAAATTCATTACTTTCAACTTTTTTAAATGAAAGATGCTAAGATATTCCTTAAGTAGAATAAGATTATAAGTACCAAGAAGGTGATACCGATCTTGGAACTATTGGTGACGACTAAATAAGACCATTTCTTTCTCAATTTTACCAAGTTGTGTTTCTCGATTTCAGAAATACATTTAGCATTTTGCTCAAATATGTACTTAGATTCTTCAATGATTTCTAACTTTTGTTCTTCAGTCAATCCGTTTCTAGTAGCTAACTCATAATCTCTTTTGTACTCAACTCTTAAAAAATCCTCATCTTCTACATCAAAGCTGTAAAGATTAGCACCTAAGCTAACTATGTCCTCATGGGTATAACCTTTCTTTTGGGGGAACAAACCAGTAGCTTTAGATACAGACGATCTCATTATTCTACCCCCTGCAAACAAAGCCAAGTACATAACGTGCATATATGCCAATAAAAGATATGGTTTTTTAGATGTAACTTCATCAATATGCCTAGAAAATTCAATTTGTTCGCTTAACATTGGAGTCTTAAACTTTTCTGGTCTCTCGTCGTAATAGAACATTAAGTCACGTTCGCACTTTTCGGTTCTGGCGATTGCCGGTTTCCAAATTTCCTTTAACATAGAACTCCACTCATTACCAGCGTTAAACTGTTTCTCTAAGTTTCTTTCAATAGAAGCAAATACGTGATAAAAACTTTGAACACCTTGGCGATACATCTTAGGGTCTTTTAAAGCAATTGCAAGTCTAATACTGATCATTTTATCTATCTTATTATGGGCTTGCCTAGTTTCTTTGTTAATTCTGTTAGCTAAAGCACCTTCATCAGTCTTCAAGGGTATCATTTCATTTTGGTTTAATTTAGTCATAGTAGCCATTTTTATCGGTTTATAAAAATATGTGGTAGAAACTTGTAAATTAGATTTAGAGACATCTTACAATTATATAGTCTGACAAGGTAGCGATATCTCCGAAAACAAGATTTTTATCGCGTATCTCGCACTTATCGGCGTGAATTATATACAGGAATAAATTATTGTATTATCTTTAGTCCTATAGAATTTGAAATTATCCCCTTGTCCGATAAAGTATACTATTCTTATTTATAAAAACACGTATCGACACGAGAATTTATTAAATTTAAATCTTGCGCTTAAATAAATCTTTATGAATTGTTTATTTAAATATATAGTGATTTGAGAAAACTATAAACCTAACCAAGCGAATGACTTAGTGGTGGAGAACTTATCAGTAAGTAAAATGTTATCGGAACTGTTACCAACTAAAACATTGTATTGATCCTTTTGTGAGTACCACTTGTTTCTGTAGCTATCCCAGTATGATGTAGCTTCCTTTACAGAGAAGACTAATTTTACTGTCTTAGTTTCACCAGCCTTCAAGAATACCTTAGCGAAATCCTTCAATTCCTTCTTAGGTCTTCTGATGTCTGGGTTTTGTTGTTGGATGTAAACTTGAACAGCTTCTCCACCATCAACCTTTCCTGTGTTACTAACATCTAAGGTTACAGTAACATTTTCATCATCACTATTAACCTTTAAGTTGTCAAATTTGAATGTGGTGTATGATAAACCAAAACCAAATGGGAACAAAACCTTTCTGTCTACCAATTCGTAGTGTCTGTATCCTACAAATGCATCGTCACCGTACCAGACTGTACCATTTGTTGATCCATAAGTCAAATATGATGGGTTGTGCTCAACCTTTTCTGGGAAAGACAAAGATAATTTACCAGATGGGTTAAAATCACCAAACAATACATCAGCTATGGTGTTACCTAACTCGTTACCACCATACCAAGCATGCACAAGACCTTGAATCTTATTAATCCAAGGCATAGTAACAGGTGAACCAGATTGGTTAACAACAATAACATTTTTGTTAACTTCGGTAACAGCGTCAATTAATCTGTTAGTGTTTCCTGGAATATCCATGTCTGGTCTATCAAATCCTTCAGACTCCCATTCTTTCGACAAACCAACAACCATAACTACCTTATCACTGTTTTTAGCAATATTAACAGCATTTTTGATTTCTTCTTCAGGATCGATCTTAAACTGGAGACCGTAGTTAACACCACCAGCTTCTTTGTGAGGAGATGGTAAAGTGAAAGTTGGAGAAGTACCAAATTCAACCTTTACTTGATAAGAAACACCCTTTTCTAATTTAATTTCTCCTCTTTCTTCTCTAGTACCCATACCTAAGAAAAATGCATCACCAAGTTCTTGCTTGGTTTTATTGTCAACTACCAACTTCCCGTCAACAAAAACTTGAGCAGTTCCTAAAACAGAGCATCCAAATTCATAAATACCAGTCTTTTCTGGAACAAATGTAGATTCGAAGTCGGCGTAGAATAATAAGTTACCGTCCTTAATTTGATCATTTTTATAATCTGCTAAGAAGATTCTAGATGTATTCAAAGTCTTAGTATCGATATGTCTTCTATCCTTAGTTCCTGGTGGATCTAAGAAGAAATTAGCAGTAATACCAGTTTCACCTTTTTCAGTTTTAGTGGTACGGCCAATATCTGGCATATTCTTATCTAAGGTAGCCCCAATAGAGTATTCCAATGAAATGACATCTCCACCTTCTTTAACCTTTTGGACAATACCCTCCCATGGAGTGACCTTGTAGCGAGCAGCTAAAGAAGCAGAACCACCACCAGAGTCTTGAGCAGCCTTGACATTTGGACCAAGTACTGCTATCTTTTGTTTTTCGGATTTTGAGATAGGTAAAACGTTATCATTTTTCAATAAGACAATTGACTCGTCACCAACTTTTCTTAAAAGTTTTGAAGCTTCTGGAGACTCATTTGGTAACTCGGGAGCATCTTCTGGAATACCAGCTTCCAAACCTTCGTTGATAAATTGTAATACATAACGAACATTTTCGTCAATAACATCTGTATGTATTTCATGGGAAGAAACTTTATGGGAAGCACCCAAGTCAGTACGGAATCTAGTTGGACCAGGCATTTCTAAGTTTAAACCAGCATCAAGTGATTCTTTCATAGAATATGTACCAAACCAATCTGACATGACAAGACCGTCAAATCCCCACTCTTTTCTTAATATATCTTGTAATAACTTCTTAGACTGAGAAACATGAACTCCATTAACCTTATTATAGGCTGTCATTAATGATCTAGGATTAGAATCCTTGATAGCAATCTGGAAAGGCTTTAAGTAAATTTCTCTTAATGCTCTTTCACTGACAAAAGTGTCTACACATTTTCTGTCCTCTTCTTGATCATTACAAACATAATGCTTAATACAAGCCAAAACTTTTTCATTTTGGATACCCTTGATAATGTGGGATGCAGCATGACCAGATAATAAAGGATCTTCAGAGTATGACTCAAAAGCTCTACCACCTAATGGGCCACGAGCAATATTACAGGTTGGACCTAAAATACAATGAGCACCTTTCATCTTGGCTTCTTTACCCATTAATTCACCAGCTTCGACAAATAATTCTTTATTAAAAGTAGCAGCTACACCAGTACCACATGGGAAGCAGTTAGAAGGAACACTTTCGAAAAACTTTGTTCCTCTTATACCGTTAGGACCATCAGAGACTCTAACTGATGGAATATTCAATCTTTCAATTGGGACTGTGTGCCAGAAATCTTTACCAGCAAGAAGTGAAATCTTTTCTGACAAAGTTAATTCACTAAGCAATTGATCAATATCTAATTTTTGAACCATTTTCTTTTATATTTTTCAATTGAATATAGTATTTAAAAAGAACTAAACTTCAAGAGCTTGCCAGATCAGTCCTATTTATTTCATTTCTTTACACCCCCTTACTGAAAAATTAGGTAGGGTAGATTTCCAAATAAAGATTTAGTTACATCATTCATTGAAACCCAAATAGGTAAGATTTCCAAATAAGACTTAGATACAAAATTTATTCGGAAACCCAAATAGGTAAGTTATCCGTAAATGTTGAGGGGTTCGTTAGCGGAAATACCCCAATAAATGCTCGTAACCCAATTAAGGAAAATCGCAGGGTTCTTCCAGGTGTTTATCACTCAATATAGGACAATGGGATATTAGGTTAAGCTGGATTAAAAGAAAATCAATTATAACATATATATCATGACTGACATAAGAAATACTAGCAAACGTAAAATTTACTTGATTACTGTCGGATAGCGTTTAATGCATTCAAATAAATATTATAAATAGTGTCCTGATAAGAAAAGGCACTGTGGAGACTACTTCCTACATCATTTGAAGAATACACGTTCCATTTTTTGGGCAATTTTTTGGAGAAACTAGCTGAGAAAATAACTCTTCCTTTAAAAATTGTTCGAATGTTGATTTTATTGAATGTGTAAAAAACCACATGACAATACTACATCACCAATTATAAATACGATCAACATTGAAATAGAGATGAATTTAACTAATAATTATCTTATTTTGTAATTTAAAATTTAGTCTTTTAATTAAAGAAAAAATACATTGAATAATTCTAAAAAGTATATAAATCTCTCTAGGTTTTTCAGCCAGCTTACCAATTCAAATGTTTGATAGAATTCTATAGTCAAAGCTTAATTTAGTACTTCTTTAAAATCTCATTCAACTCTTCTCTTTTTTCTACATTTTCAAACTTGAATGATGCTGCTAATTCATCTAGATCTTCGAAACTCAAACCAACAAATAAATCAGCATATTCATGTTGAGCATATTGACTAAATAACATATCCCTTGTTACCCTACATAAGTAGTCTTTAATAGTCCAGGTATGTGGGTAAAGTGCTTTACTATATTCTTCAGGAATGTTTTGAGTGAAATGTTCAACAAGTGCATCATACAATTTTCCATTTTCTGGAGAAATATCATTACCCCATCTATCTAATCCTAGATTCTTCTTCTTCAAGAAAAATTCACCAAAAATTTCAAACCATTTTGATTTTGGAGAAACATATGTTAAACCTTGAAAACCAATATCCTTGTATACCCAGATAGACCAACTAATTGGAGACCCGTCTCCAGAGGGATCTCCTTTCTTATAGATATCCAATTGGTCTTGCAAAACATTGTACCTAGCTCTATTAGTGATATCAGGGTTGGAATCACCCCTTACTTCAGAAGCATAAACCGGTCCAAACTCACCATTCCAAACTGGTACGTTATGAGCAGTCATATATTCTATCTTACGTAAATATTGGCTTTTGAGCTTTTCCTTTTCCTCTTTGGAACCCTTATATAACTTACCTTCTGGATTAGGAAATCCATAGATTGAATAGTCATGAATAGAATATACAGAGTTTGGGAGAACATCTTCAGGAAATTGTCTAAAATCCATAGCATAAGTATTTCCATCTAAGAACAAAATATGGTTTGGATCAACAGACCTAATTGCCCTCTCTAATCTGTTATAATAATTAACAAGCTTGGAATGATTAGAAACAGCTGGCTCATTTAAGGGATTATAACCAGCTACCCAGGTATTATCTTTATAATACTGAGCAATATGTGTCCAAAGATTCAGAATTACATCCTGGAATATCTTGAAATCCCAAAACAAAGATTTGTGAATACCTGAATCACAATGCCAATCTTGGTTCTGTCCACCTGGAACAGCATGTAAATCTAAAATTGTATACATACCTTCGGCGGCACAAGTATTAACAATTTTATCTAAACGTTCGAAACCTTTTGGATTGATTTTAAACAAATCTCCGTCATCATCTAAGAAATGTCTATAGTTGAAAGGAATACGAATACAATTGAGATTATGTTCTTTCAAAAATTTTGCATCTGCTTCAGTCCAATAGTAATCATAAAACTTATCGAAGAAGTAATCAAACTTTTCACTACCAATTTTTTGCTTGATAACCTCTTTATGTTCCGTTTCATGTCCAGGATAACCAGTAATAAAATTTTCCATATTAAGGTGTCCTCCCGTAGCTACACCTTTTAAAACAACTGGCTTACCAGTTGAATCGACAATTTTAGTACCTTGAACTTTTAAGAATCCACTCATAATGTATAATATTTTTTAATATATTTTTTTCAATAATACTACATCTATGAAATTGAGTTTTTTAGTCTTATTTAAATTTGTAACAAGATTCCATACTGCGTTTTCCCTTCCCCGTAAATACTGATAAGAGAGACTTTCACCGCAACGGACGCTTCATACAAATGCAGAGTATAACACAAAAGTTCGCGTGGGGTTTGACTATAATTTTTTCGTATAACTTTAATTGAAATTAAAACATAAAACAGATAATAGGGGTTCATAATGGAGAAAAAAATGCAACATGGTTTTCCTTCATTGTTATTTGACTGACTTTAGTTATGATTGTAAAGTAATTTGGAGGATTATTTGCAGTGTGATATAATTTAATGATGAGCATAAACCAATGTCAATGGAATTAAAACTAATAAAATACATTTCATTTAATCTGGTAATACAAAAGTTCACTTAATGCTATATTTACTGGGTCGAATTATTTTATTATTTTACCTTTAGGATTATCTACGTAACAGAAATGTATAAATTAACGTTAGAAACATTTTGATTAGGATGCGACGTTCTCAAGAAAATGTAGGAGTTGCTATAACAAGAATTAAGAAGTGAAACATAGTAGATGGTTTTACTTTGGAAAATTTAAACTTTTTTACCGTTCACGATTATACTATAATCATAATAAAACTAGATATTTTTTAACTTAATAGAATGATTCCCTATCCTTAGTTTCATAAATGTTTTGAAGAAAATTACACAATCTAGACGTCAATAAATAAATTATGAATCTGGATAAAATATTATATAAAAAATTGCAATTAGGCATAACATATATAGTACATTAAGTTTTCCTGATGGCTATATTAAAAATCGTAAGGTATAATAGTGAAATATGAATATGGAACTATTATCATTTCTCCGCGAACCCCACCTCCATTTTTCGAGGGGCAGAATGTTTTTCGCGGGAAAATCGTGCCTGTCAAAAAGCCGATAATACTAACTGCTAGACGCTATATTGCCCCAATAGAGTTTTTGGAGTGTAACTTTTACTATTAATTGTAAAAGTTATAGCTATGATGATTCAATGATGAATGGTTTGCACATATAAATATATATAGATGGTAGAACACCTCTTATTCTGTAATACGCGCTAATTTAGATCTATAATTTCAGATTAATTGGGAAGAAAGACATGTTTGTATGTTTATGAGATGGCATTAATAAGGTCAAAATTTCACGGAATTTCCACTAGTTATGGCTTCTTGCTCGAAGAATCTCAGTTTAGTTCTGCTATCGATACCCAGAATTGTTTTAGATATTGTATTACTACACAGAGATATGTAACATCTTCATACAGTATTGGTATTTGGGTAACTTATGGTACTAGAGGTACTATTGTTGAGGCACCTGCTATGTGAAAGCTTTTGCTTAATCAGGAGTTAAACTCATAGGTACTGAATCTCCTTGATATTTGATTAGCAAATGTAAATTAGAAAAAGCCAGGAAAATATTTTCAATTCTCATACTGGTGGTTTTCAGATAACATGATATCATATTTATGCAACACGAAGTGAAAGTAATAGAGGCAGATCAAGATTGGAGAAATTAAGATCTACATCTAAATACAGGGTTTTTTTGACCACTCCAAGTTATTTAACGAGATCACTTTTAATAGCACTTAGCCAAGCTCTAATGTAATTATCCGGAAAATTATTGATACCTTTTATTATATTATCCTTCCAAGTTAAATTGGTTTTCATGAAGTTTAATAAAATAGAGTAATATATGATGAATCATAATTCATTTCTCTTTTAATCTTAAAATATGATAGTAGCATCACCATAGAGTATTGTCCATAGGTTTTTTGCAAAGCTTCAACACTCTCAATAATAGACTATGTAATAGGCAAATAATTTTCGAACTATAATTAGTTGGTTTGACAGCATATAATGACTAGTGTAATTAGTTGCATAACTAAAAGAAGCTAATAATAAAAGAATGTTGAAATTAATTAGAATTAGTGACTCTTTCATTTTTAAGTTAACATTCCACTACAGTTTGGAAAGTAGTGAACCCCACAACATAATTCGACTTTAATCACTCAATGTATTACTCCATTAAAATATGTTAATTTTGAAGATCTAATTCGTGTCTTCTTCATTCTAACCATATTCGAAAATGAAAATCATACTACAGTTTCTATTGTTATCCCTAATAAAAATTATGGTAATATTCTCGGATGTTAAAAAAACCTCTTACATTTTCTAGTAGAAGAATCACTGAAGTACGGGTTAATTAGGTGGAGGGCTGTATAATCTTCACTTCTTGAGGAGATCGGTCTGCATTTTAGGTTAGATAGAAGAATTTGGTTTTCCTAATTTCAAAAAAATAATTTAATATGGATGTAGGTTACATCCTCGTACCCCTCAATTCAATTTTGAAGAAATTTGAAAACAACTTACATTTCCGCGACACTTGAAATATTTGACATTTGACATTGCAGGTGTCAAACTGAAACCCGAAAAACATTTTGGAATAGTATTTTGATGTCAATTTCAAGTATTGCTACATATACTCCACTATTCTCCACCTATGAACACCACACGCAATATGCATCAGCATATATTATCCAGCATTTGTGATAACTTTCTATTATGATAAACTCTATTGATCCTCTAATACCCCATTTTGACTTCCGTAATTTTTAGTAAATATACATTATCCTTGCATATCGGTTAGTACGCTACCATCGAAATGTTGGTTTCATTGGGTCAGAACCAATTAAATGTTAATATTCCAAAGTAATATTATTAGACACCAAATCTACTTTGTGGGGTAAAGGCTTTTATCGGATTTGTTACTTAAACAGGGTATGAATTAGAACTCGCAGTAAAGCGACGTAAGAAAAATGACCCAAAAATAAGCATCGGTACAGTCCCTTTACCAATGATCGCAGTACCCCCACTATTGTTTAGTCGTATTATGTGGGTATACACTATAAGAGTGGTAATCAATGAGTAGCTTGTGTAAGTATATATAGTATGTTGACAACCGAATCCTTTTTTTGACAGCATTAAAGATAATACATTAATGTCTGACATTGATAACGATATTAAACACTCCTTCTCTCATAACGAGAGAGTTGAACAACAAGCTGAGATATTAAATAATCATGATATAGACAAATATGTCGATCTTGGCAAACCATGGTGGAAAGTACCCTATTTAATCAAATTAAATATATGCGTATTCTTAATTACCTTGGCATCTACCAACAATGGGTATGATGGTTCAATGTTGAATGGGTTACAATCCTTACCAGTTTGGGAAAAAAAGATGGGGCATCCAACTGGTGCAGTTTTGGGTGCGCTAAGTAATGGTAACACTTTTGGAGTCTTAATTGCATTTCCTTTTGCGTCTTATCTTTCAGATAGATTCGGAAGAAGACCCTGCATTTTCTTTGGACAATTATTAAGTATTGTTGGTGCTATATTGCAAGGTGTTTCCACTAGTTACGCCTTTTTCTTGGTAGCTAGAATTATCATTGGTATCGGCTCTGGTATTGCCACTGTTTCCAGCCCAACTCTAATTTCAGAAATTTCATTCCCTACTCATAGAGACATCTGTACCACCTTTTATAATGTATGCTGGTATTTAGGTGCTATTGTCGCTGCTTGGGTAACTTATGGTACCAAAGGTATTGCAAGTGACTATTGTTGGAGAATTCCATCGTATCTTCAAGGTTTATTTCCTTTGATAGAAGTGTTATTTATTTGGTTTATTCCTGAATCACCTCGTTATCTTATAAGCAAAGGTAAGAAAGATCAAGCCGAAAAAGTCTTAAGGAAGTTCCATACAGGTAATGGTACTTCCGAGCGTGATGTTGCATTTGTCCAATTTGAATTGAAAGAAATCGAAGCTGCTCTTGAATTAGAAAAGTTGACTTCAAACTCAAGATATACCGACTTTTTTACATTGAAAAACTTTAGAAAGAGATTGTTTTTGATTCTTTTCACCTCAGTAATGATGCAATTATCTGGTAATGGGTTGGTTTCATACTATCTTTCTAAGGTTCTTAATTCTATTGGTATCACTTCTACAGACATGCAGTTGAAGATCAATGGTTGTCTCATGATCTATAACTTCGTTATTTCCGCCGTAGTTGCTTCAGTTGTTCACTATTTCAAAAGAAGAACAATGTTTATTACGTCAGCTTCATTTATGCTTACCTGCTTTGTATTGTGGACAATTTTATCTGCAATTAACCAGGAGCGTCATTTCAATGATAAAGCATTGGGTCAAGGTGTTTTGGCTATGATTTTCTTCTATTACCTTGCATACGATATTGGTGCTAACGGGTTACCATACTTGTATATAACTGAAGTCTTACCATACAGTCACAGAGCAAAAGGTGTTAATATTTTCCTGTTTGCACAGAATGCAATAATTGTTTATAACGGGTTTGTAAATTCAATTGCCATGGAAGCAATTCAATGGAAATACTATATCGTGTATTGCTGTATTTTAGGTGTTGAAGTCGTGGTTATAACTCTTTTCTATGTTGAAACTTCAGGATACACCTTAGAAGAAGTGGCCAGAGTATTTGGTGATGATCCAGAAACTGTTCTTTATGATCTTTCAAGTCCACCAGAAAAGTCTGCTGGAGAACATATTGAAGTGGTTTGAAATATTTTAATCTTAATTTTTATTTATAGCCTTGACTTTTGAACTTAAAGTTTTTGATAATGAACTAATATGTATTCGGAATACAAAAGTTTAATTCCCATAACTGTAAAATTTCATAGTGATAAAAAATGCTTCGTGTAATAACTTTTTTCAGATAAATTTATACTAAAAATAAAATTCTATTCGAATTAATCTATGCATAAATTAAAATAGGTTTATTTTTGAGTATAGTTTATGAGTAGTGAGGATTTGAGCTAGGTTGCGGAGAATATGTCATCTTGTACAATAAGGATTAAAAATGTTATTCCGAATTTGGAAGTGGTAGCGGATTTCTCAAAATACCAAGAAATTAATTCGGAATCTTACGAGCAAAGAAAACTTAAATAACATTACGTGTATTCTCCATTCTCGTTTAGAGGGTATTCCTTTAGTGAATACCCCACCTTCTGCCAAAATCTGAGAAGTTTGCAGACGTGGAATTTAATAATATCAAAAAATGTTTGATTACCTCATAATTAATCTTGGCTTATCGAGCACAGTGCCCATCCATTTTTCCTCCCAAAAGTGATGTTGATATACAAGCTTTTCAATAAAATAACATGTCCACTAAAATTATAGTTATCTATAATTATATCTAAACCATTATTTACCTTTTAATTCAGTATATTAGTTATCTGATTATCAATAGTTAAAAAATTTTAAATTTTTCTCCCTCCACCTTACCCCAATTATATGCAAGTTTTGCTGCATGGTGGGCACATTCCTTTCTCCGAAAGTATAGCGGGAGAAACTTTAAGATCAATGTGAATCGTTAAACAATAATGTATCACCGAATCATTATAGTAGTATATAAATGTATGTCAAAATCCACATAAAATACACGAATTCTTAATTGTGGATCATTTTAAGAACCAAAATGAGCGATTTTGAAGACAAGACTAGAAGATCTGTCTCTAAAGGATCTGTTTCTCTTTCGGAAAAATTAGAAGACCAAGCTAACATATTAAACAAGGAGTCTATAGATGATTATATATCATATGATAAGCCTTGGTGGAAGATTCAACATTTGCGTTACCTTAACTTTTGTGTCTTCCTTATTACTCTTACTTCAACGAATAATGGTTACGATGGTTCAATGTTGAATGGGTTACAATCATTAACAGTTTGGCAAGAAAAAATGGGAGACCCTAAGGGTGCTGTTTTAGGTGCTTTAAGTAACGGTGTTATCTTTGGTGTTATGAGTATTTTCCCAATTGCTTCCTTTTGTTCAGATAAGTTTGGAAGAAAGCCTTGTATCTTTATTGGTCAGTCATTTACAATCCTTGGTGCAATCTTACAAGGTGTTTCAACTAATTATGGTTTCTTTTTGGCTTCAAGAATAATTATTGGTGCTGGCTCTGGATTTGCAACTGTGTCCAGTCCAACATTGATTTCAGAGATTTCATTCCCAACCCATAGAGCTACTTGTACCACATTTTATAATGTATGTTGGTACTTAGGTGCTATTGTTGCTGCTTGGGTTACTTATGGTACTAGAACTATTTCAGATGACTATAGTTGGAGGATTCCATCATATCTTCAAGGTGTTTTACCCTTATTTCAACTCTCTCTTGTGTGGATGATTCCTGAATCACCACGTTATCTTGTAAGTAAAGGTAAAATTGATAAAGCCGAAAGGGTATTAAGAAAGTACCATACAGGTAATGGTACTACCGAGCGTGATGATGCATTTGTCCAATTTGAATTGAAAGAAATCGAAGCTGCTCTTGAATTAGAAAAGTTGACTTCAAACTCAAGATATACCGATTTCGTTACATTGAAAAATTTCAGAAAGAGATTATTCCTTATTACCTTCACTGCTGTTATCATGCAATTATCTGGTAATGGTTTAGTTTCATATTACCTTCCAAAGGTCCTTAATTCTATAGGTATCACTTCTTCAGACATGCAGTTGAAGCTCAATGGTTGTCTAATGATTTATAATTTTGTCATTTGTTGTGTTGTTGCCTCAACAGTTTATCTCTTCAAAAGAAGAACGATGTTTATTACATCGACATGTATGATGTGTTTCTTCTACGTTATCTGGACAATTTTGTCTGCTATTAACCAGCAACGTCATTTCGAAGATAAGAGTTTGGGAAAAGGTGTCTTAGCTATGATATTCTTATATTACCTTGCATATGATATTGGTGCCAATGGATTGCCATTCTTGTATATTACTGAAATCTTACCTTACAGTCACAGAGCTAAAGGAATGAATATTTTTCAACTTTCTCAACAAATAATTCAAGTTTACAATGGGTTTGTAAACTCTATTGCTATGGATGCAATTGAATGGAAATATTATATTGTATACTGTTGTATACTTGGGGTTGAAGTGGTATTAGTTATTCTTTTCTATGTTGAAACATCTGGATATACTTTGGAAGAAGTCGCCAAAGCATTTGGCGATGATCCAAGCACAGTTCTTACTGAACTTTCCACTAGTCCACAAAAGCCGACTCAAGAGCGTATTGAAGTTGTATAGTATATTTTAATTCTTTTTTTATTAATTTTTACTTGAAGTAATAATTGAATGCAAAATTTATCATTAACATTAAGTTAACATTATATAAGAAAATCCACTATTTCATAAAATCTATAAGTGGTGGTGGAGTAGTCTTGTTTATCAATACTATTTAAATAGAAATACTAAATTGGAAATAATACCGGCTATTCCAATACCAAGAAATCTATAATTGCATTTAAAAAGAAAGTCACATTAAGTTATATGAATCAATTTAAAACAATTATGGGAACTTTTCCGCTAATGGATAATACTCCACTTTTGAGTGTATGTTTCCCGTAATTTTAAATATTAAGAGGAGCAAAAACGAAGCAAATAATCATACCCCGAGAATTAAATCTTGGCTCTATTACTATATCGGATAAAGTTGCATTTCTCCACTTTTAATAAACAATAGCTATAAAGGAGCTTTCAGAAATATTTATAGACAAAAATAGGTAAGAAATATCTACTACAAGTTAATATGCATTACTATTATATATTTTTAGTCCACATCTAATTATAAGTCTTGAAGAAATAATGACAAAGGATATCAAAGTGATTTTTTCCCCATATTTTGTGCCGTAAAACGTACGCAAACGCGGCCTGATTTAATGCGCTGCGGTTCACCTCTAAAATCTTGGCGCACATACCACCTCAATTGAACAGGAAATGTAACACATAGTTAAGGAAAGATATATAAAATTATGACATTTGCATAGAAGTTTTCATAGAATATTTCTTAAAGAGTTATTCACAAACAAATAGCAATGACAGATTTTGAGGACAACATTAAAGGGTCTGTGTCTCTTTCAGAGCAAATTGAGGACCAAGCAAATATGCTTAACAAGGATTCTATTAATCAGTATATAACATATGATAAACCTTGGTGGAAGGTTCCTCATTTACTTTACCTTAACTTTTGTGTTTTTCTTATTACTATTACTTCAACGAATAATGGTTACGATGGTTCAATGTTGAATGGGTTACAATCATTAACAGTTTGGCAAGAAAAAATGGGGCATCCTAAGGGTGCTGTTTTAGGTGCTTTAAGTAATGGTACTATCTTTGGGGTTTTAATTATTTTTCCAATTGCTTCATATTGCTCTGATAGATTTGGAAGAAAGCCTTGTATCTTTATTGGTCAGTCTTTTACAATTCTTGGTGCTATTTTACAAGGTGTTTCAACTAATTATGGTTTCTTTTTGGCTTCAAGAATAATTATTGGTGGTGGTGCTGGATTTGCAACTGTGTCCAGTCCAACATTGATTTCAGAGATTTCATTCCCAACTCATAGAGATACTTGTACCACATTTTATAATGTATGCTGGTACTTGGGTGCTATTGTCGCTGCTTGGGTTACTTACGGTACTAAGAGTATCTCAGATGATTATAGTTGGAGAATTCCATCATATCTTCAAGGTATTTTACCCTTATTTCAACTCGCTCTTTTGTGGATGGTTCCTGAATCACCACGTTATCTTGTAAGTAAAGGTAAAATGGACAAGGCTGAACAAGTTTTACATAGATGCCATACTGGAAACTCCACCAGTGAGCGTGATATTGCTTTTGTTAAATTTGAATTGAAAGAAATCGAAGCTGCTCTTGAATTAGAAAAGTTGACCTCTAATTCAAAGTATTCAGATTTCATCACATTGAAAAACTTCAGAAAGAGATTGTTCTTAGTCCTTTTTACTTCTGTTATCATGCAATTATCAGGTAATGGTTTAGTTTCATATTATCTCACAAAGGTTCTTATTTCTATTGGTATTACCTCTGCAGACATGCAATTGAAGATCAATGGTTGCCTTATGATTTATAACTTTGTTATCTCAGCTGTTGTTGCCTCCACAGTTCATTATTTCAAAAGAAGAACAATGTTTATTACATCGACGTCTTTGATGTGTTTCTTCTACGTCATCTGGACAATTTTGTCTGCTATTAACCAGCAACGTCATTTTGAAGATAAAGGATTAGGAAAAGGTGTCTTAGCTATGATCTTCTTCTATTATCTTTCATATGATATCGGTGCCAATGGATTGCCATTCTTGTATATTACTGAAATCTTACCTTACAGTCACAGAGCAAAGGGAATGAATATTTTTCAACTTTCTCAAAATGTTATTCTTATTTACAACGGGTTTGTAAACTCTATTGCTATGGATGCAATTGAATGGAAATATTATATTGTATACTGTTGTATACTTGCAGTTGAAGTGATAATGATCAGCCTTTTCTATGTTGAGACTTCAGGATATACCTTGGAAGAAGTTGCCAAAGTCTTTGGAGATGATCCAAGTACCACTTTCAATAACCTTACAAGTCCATTGGAAAAGGAACTGTACATTCACGTTGAGAAAGTATAATTTTTTATTTTAAATTTTTTATTTCTAGTATTACTTTGAAAGTAAATTTGTAATGATTACTTTATACAATAAATGATTCATAATACTTAATTTAATATCTAAATGATTATAGATATTTACATGGATAAAACTTTGAATAGATTTAGGTGCAAAAAGGTAATATATGTCTCTAACATGAGTTGGTGGTAGTTGCATGGTATTTAATGCGGATTTGCGTAATGCCAAGATAAATCTGCTTCAGGACAGAGGTATGATATTGCTAGTTTAGTTAATATCTTTGAGGATTAATATTAGAAATCTGAATAAATCATTCACGTTCTTAAATTTCATCTGAACTATGAGTGATATTCTTAACATGAACTAATACTTCTTTAATACTTGAATTGCATTTGCAGTTTAAAAATTTAGTCCATATAAACATCCGAAAGATTCATTTGAGTTTATAATACAATACGTTTCTTCTTCAACTTGTGTTTCAAATTCTATTGATGTATAAAATAAATCCATATCTTTCCAACCTATCAACCCATTTAAGAATGTTCTCTAGAAATGCAGAAGTAGATACGTATTAAGTTATAACAAATTCAATATATATTTTCCATAATGGATAACAGATACCCAAAAGAACAAAGTATAGTCTCCCTTGTAGGATCGACATTGAAAATTTACATCATTATGATGCTGATACCAATATTATTTCTCCTGAATAAATGGCTGATGAAAAGACCTTATAACGGAACAACCTATATCGAAATTTGCAGTCTTTATCTTGAAAGTTAGTCATTTTATTTCATTAATAAATAAAGTATTAATTTAAAATTAATGAAGAATTATTCAAGACAGATGATTCTTTTTTGTTAATTACTTTCAGAAAAGCATCCATAATTCCCTAGGGTCGTTTCATTTCAATTATATTAGTCTAAAAAGACACTGCAAATCATAGTTTATAATTAAGAGGTGACACCACATATATCCCTTGAATTTCTATCATATAATTAAATTCCCTTCTTTACCATTATTTTCATAAATACAAATTTATAAAAAATAAAGGAAAACTTGCTAAGAGGATCATTATATGTTCTTCATCTGTTTTCTATATGCATTAGCCTGTTAATATCTTCTCCTTGTCAAGATATAATGTTAAATGAAAAGTATGAAGATTCTTAATTAATTCAATAGTTCAGAAAAGTAAAAAGCAACACTGTATTCATTAGGAATTACTGATGCTTATGAATTAACTACAAGAATACTGCTTTATTATTGGCTACGTTATTCCTTACATTCTGAAACTTTCATTAAAACTCAAACAAGTTACACGCCTATGAAGTACCGGCTGTAAAAAAAACTACCGACAACTTAAAAAATAAAAAAGATATTCTGCTTTTAGTTTCAAAGATCTCTGCAAATAAGCTGCCATTCCGCTACAAGCGGAATCGTTCCCGCAAATGGCCGAGCGATTTGATCGGTCCGGATAATAGTGGAGTAAAGCTTTCCATCGAAAGTTTGCCAAATCCAGAAAATCACCCACTTACTAAATATTTTGTAATCACAGCCCCATCCTTTACCTCCGCTAAACCGCCCGCCCTAATCTCATATTAATAATAATGATATCTTTGTTGTGTCATTTTGTCAATTATTTTATAGAATTTTATAATGGTATATGCGGATTCAATGTCCGATAATAAGTATTCATGGTGTTTGCTATACTTTTATATGAAAGTTTTTAATCTATCAAGTTACCAATGACACTGGAAATATACATTTCCGACAACTTCCTCGCATCTCTAAAAAATATTATGTAGTCTCCTCTCTTTACCCCAAAGTTTTCGTAAATATTCGCACCACAAATCAATTGTGAGAGGCAATTAATAGGGAACACTTCTTAAAATGGAAGGTGAAGGTAAGTATAATATGCGGGATATCGTATAGTCACAAAGAATACAAAAAACGGATATGTTAGTGCATTTTATATGATAAAATACTAAAAAAAATAAAATCATCATCAGAAACTTTGCAGCTTGTCAACAGTATAAATGTCCCACATTCCTTTCAATCTACGAAATAGTTATCATCACTCGTATACAATCCTTTCAAAAGAAGAACTAAAAAAGAAAGATGTCAGATTTTGAAAAAGATATGAAAGTATCGATCTCTCTCAATGAGAAGATCGATGAGCAAGCCCATATGCTTAATCAAGGAACTGTTGACCAGTTCTTGTCAGATAAGTCGTGGTGGAGTATTTCTCACTTACGAAAATTGAATTTCTGTATTTTCTTAATTAGTTTATCTTCTACCACTAATGGGTATGATGGGTCTATGTTAAATGGTTTACAATCATTAGATATCTGGTACACCAAAATGGGAGAACCAAATGGTGCAGTGTTAGGTGCTTTGAATAACGGTGCGGTATTTGGAATGATTTTAAGTTTCCCAGTTGCATCTATGCTTCCAGACAAATATGGAAGAAAAACGACTATTATCATTGGACTGATAATCACTGTTATTGGCGCTATTTTGCAAGGTGTATCAACTTGTTATGCATTTTTTTTGGTTTCTAGAATTCTTCTTGGTGCAGGTAGTACCATAGGTGGTGTTGCAGGTCCAACTTTGATCTCAGAAATCTCTTACCCTTCTCATAGGTCCGTAACTACAACCTTTTACAATGTTTGTTGGTATTTAGGTGCTATTGTTGCAGCTTGGGTTACTTATGGTACAAGGAATATGTTGACAGACTATTGCTGGAGAATTCCTTCATATCTTCAAGGTATTTTACCACTTATCCAATTGACTCTTATTTGGATGGTCCCAGAATCTCCACGTTTCTTAGTCAGTAAAGGAAGAATCACCGAGGCTGAAAAGGTATTAGAAGCTTTTCACACTGGCAATTCGGGTGCAGTACAAGACAAAGAATTTATTCAATTTGAAATGAAAGAAATTGAGGCAGCTCTTGAATTAGAGAAGTTGACGTCGAATTCCAATTATTCAGATTTCATTAAATTTAAAAACTTCAGAAAGAGATTATTCTTGGTTCTTTTCACTTCTTGCATGACACAATTATCTGGTAACGGTTTAGTTTCATATTATCTTGCCAAGGTTCTTATTTCTATTGGTATCACTTCAAAAGATCAGCAATTGCAAATTAATGGTTGTCTTATGATTTATAACTTTGTTGTTTCAGCAGTAGTTGCTTCAGTAGTCCACTTATTTAAAAGAAGAACTATGTTCCTTACTTGTGTTTCCTCTATGTGTTTCTGCTTCGTCGTTTGGACTATTTTGTCAGCGATTAACCAACAACGTGATTTTAAAGATAAATCATTAGGTAAGGGGGTTTTGGCTATGATTTTCTTTTTCTATCTTTCCTACGATATCGGTGCCAATGGTTTACCTTACTTATATGTTACCGAAATTATGCCTTTCAGTCACAGAGCTAAGGGTATGAATATTTTCTTTTTAGCCCAAGCCACTGTGCTCGTTTATAATGGTTTTGTTAACTCGGTTGCGATGGAAGCTATTGAATGGAAATACTATATTGTTTACTGTTGTATTTTGGCTGTTGAAGTTGTTGTTATTGCTTTAACATATGTCGAAACTTCTGGCTACACTTTAGAAGAAGTTGCCAAAGCATTTGGTGATGATCCAAGTACTGTTTTAGACGAACTCAGTAGTCCTGTAGAAAAAGCTACTGGAGAGCATATTGAATCTGTTTAATATGGTCCTGATTTCAATTCTTCGTAGAATTATTGTTGATTCTAATTTAATTATAATATTTCTAATCTTTAGATACTTTATTGACCAAAGTCCAATTTGTTAGTGGAAATTAAATATATGATTGTATTCTAAATTACTATGCAACCAATATATTAACTTGGTATATTTATATCATGTTTAATAGTGTATTTATATTTTGTTTAATTTACTGTATAAGCGTTTCTTCATCCATCAGATACTGCCATTCGTGTTCATATAAGTATTGTTATTTCTGCTTTTCCTATTGTGACCTTTAAGAATATCAAATTTTGCATTAACTGTTTATTACACTTATTACACTGTGTGCAGTATATTTTATATAATTTAAAATTATAAAAAAGATCGTTAAATTTTTGTAATAGTTAAGCAAGTGATGAAGACTCAATTAAATGGAGGATATGGAAGAATTGGAATAAAAAGGTTTTTTTCAAGCTCCGGAATTAACCAAGTGCTGGAGATAAAGAAAAGGTCTTTAGGCAAAACATTATCACTTGACGAATTTCTATTCCGCAAACAGGTTCTTGAAACGTATAGATCGCTCATTAGGCTCTGCTACAAATCCCATGAAAGATATGATCTAATCAAGTATGTAAGAGAAGAATTCAGAATTAATGATAAAGAGAATGATATAGCTTACAGAAAATACTTATTAAGCTCTGGGAAAAATAAAATCAATCAAATGATTCCAATTTTGGGGATTTCAACTACTAAAACATTCTAAACTAGTATATATACAGGTGTCTAGGCCATTTTCAAGATTCCAGAATTTTGTACAATTGCATCTTTATAACTTTCAAATGAATCGTTGATAAATTTGTCATCAGATAAGTTATTGTCAACAAGTGTATCACGTACTTTTTGAAGTTCTTCTAATTGTAACGATTTGAGTGGTAATTGCTTCAATTCATTAGTTAATGTAAATGATAAAGTTTTCAAAGTTGCACCAAAGCTTCCACTTCCGATTTGTAAAGTTTGTATATCCTTGAGTAACTCCAAAAGAAGGCTAATATTTGTGATAAGTTCTGAAGATAAAACATTGGAAGGAATTAGAAGGGGTTTTAATTTGCTAAATTTTAAGTTTTTGTTCAAATAATTTATAATTGAATCATCCTCTTTAGATGGTGGTAGTTTTACCAACTTAAAGACGTTCAAATAAATCTTATAAATCCAATTTTCAAACTTACCTAACTGAGCTGTAGTAACGTCGGCTTTGTTTAATAATTTATTGAAATTTTTGAATAAGCTAGATACTTTTGTAGAATCCTTGGTTATCAAAATTAATTCTTTTAATAATCTTAAGTGAATATATTCTTGCTTTTTTGTTACAGAGCTAAGATTCAACTCTCTTTTGTCATTTATGCCAAACTTCCATATAGTTTTGATATCTCTATTATCATAAATCGGTAAATTATCGTCAAGCAATTGACGTTCAAACTGCTGAAGCAAATTGTGAAAGTATTCAAGATACTGATGATTCTTGCATAGCTTACAGCATTGGATTATATTAAATATAAGTTCAAATCTGGAGAACGAATTAGTAAGCTTTTTCCCAAAGTTGAGAATACTTTCAAGCTTTGTGAAGGTCATTTTGTCAAAGCCATCCAATAAACTATCAGAAATTTCGGAATCAGCAGTTAAATAAAATCTGAATATTTGAATCCATTCTTCTAAGGCCTTGTTGGATGGACATAACTTTAGATAATGTCCTAAGGTATCATTTTGTATCATTTTAATTTTTAGCTCTTTGTAATTGTGTAAAGAGAAGTTGGTGAAACCTAAGTGAGAATATAACCTTAATAGCCATAATCTTAATTTAGTATCCTGTTTATCATTCTGTAATATCTTCTCGATCGTGATAATACTCTTGAAAACATTTCTATCTTTTTCCAATTCCAAAATGACATTCATTAAGACCAACTCATTAGCAGGGAAGATGTCGTATTGGTCTTTGGAATCTAAAAGGTGTTTGAATTTGTGAAAATAATTCCAGTTGTCTCTCGTAAAATCATCAATATTGATGTCTTGTCTTAAGAAATACTCAAACTTCTGGATATTGATGATTTTTATTAAAGTTGGTACCGATGTATCATTTGATTCATCCAACTTTTGTTTGACATCCAACAAGATCGATAATACTTCATCTCTGTCTACATGCTTGATGTATCCTTTCAAATCGTAAAAGCAACAACTTTTTGCGAGGAATTTGTTTAAATAGTTAGCAATGCTTGGTAAAATCTCCTCCTCATATACAACAGCCAATTCTACAAATGCTAAAGTAGTATTTCTACTAAATTTGAATGAGGAAATTGTGGACTTAATAGATTCCAAAGGTATATTCGTATTTTTGGATGCCTTAATTAATAACTTCCAAGTATCAAAGTCATTAAAGTTCTCGTTGAAGATTAAATTCTTAGTATATTCAATTATTTTCTCCCACTTCGATAAATCAACAAGGATGCTAGAATAAATTAATTTTAACTCTAAACAGATATTTTTTGAAGACATCAATCTTTCAATTTCAACTTGGGCTTGTTCCTGGTTCTTTGTTTTCAATAAAAAGTTAACCAAAATGTATAGTTCTTGATCATTTTGGACTGGTTTCAAGTTTTCGATTAACTTTAACCCTAAAGATTGAAATAACTGGGTTTCTTTTTCAGTGACATTAGACTCACTTAAAAGAAAATAGCTAAATGATGCCCATAACACATATTTTCTATTATCTTTGTTGTTCTTTTGTAATTGTAATGAAGCCTTTTGAAGTAACCTTAAATCGAATCTTTTTAACGCTATTTCATACCAGTCAAGAATAATTCTATTGTTAGGATATTTTCTTATTGCATTTTCGTAAACTTGATTGGCCTCTTGCTCTAATCCAACTTCATTGAAGAAGCTATTTAATAAACTAAGTGTATCAGGATCGCTAGGTGTCTTTTCCAATAAACTTTTGTTACCTTCAATCGCTTGGGGGATCTTTCCTTGGCTGAACAATAAGTGATTCTTTAGAGCATGATAGTAACTTCTGTTAGGATATTTAGCCAATTTTCGAGTAAGGATTTGTTGAGCAGATGAAAATGACCCTTGATCAATCAAGTGTTTTATTTCTTGATCTGCATCCGTCATTTTTTGTTTAACAAAGTTAAGGCTTACTATTTGGAGAATGAATTTTTAATTTTTTCGTGAGAATCTACAATGGAAGAATTTAAAAATAACTAAGAAGAATAATAATTGCAGCCAGTCATTTGGTTAGTATGAGAAAAATACTGGAATCATCCTAGTTTATATTTAAGGGTTCTATTATTCTACAAATATTTACTTTTATGATGTCATCTCTTGCCTTTGGTTCATATATCAGGGTTGTTTTTTAATATACAAACTCCATAAAGAGATATTTATTAGTAACTTCAATCGTATTCATTCTTAAAGAATTAAGTGAATTTGAAAGGAGTTATATCTTATAAATATTCACATATAATCTAGTTGCTATGAAAATAAGTACCCAACAATATTACACAAAAATAAGCACTCTGTCGTATTTCTATACTAGTAAAACTTTAGCATTTTACTGATTACAAAGCTTAATAATCTATTTATTTACAGCAATTAATACACTCTACATTGTATTTACGTATTAAAATAGAAAGAGCAACTATTATTTGTAATTAATTTAGAATGTAAGTTCATATATCAATTTGCAACAAATGTCTTTAACTTTCTTCGTTGTTCATACCCCAAAAATCTACTACGACATGACTTTATCTAAGTTATTTCTAATTATGGT
Source organism: Schwanniomyces polymorphus var. africanus (assembly GCA_030563145.1). Taxonomy (NCBI): domain Eukaryota; kingdom Fungi; phylum Ascomycota; class Pichiomycetes; order Serinales; family Debaryomycetaceae; genus Schwanniomyces; species Schwanniomyces polymorphus. The sequence goes on from JAKUBG010000013.1 coordinate 221,449, forward strand.
TCTTTTTCAACTAAGATAGAAAAAAGAAATTTTTGATGGAAACGAATTAGTATAGTCTGCTAAAAGCTTCATGTGGTTCTTCCAGTATTTTTTTAACCTCGCTATTTGTATGTTTCCAAGAAAATAGTTATGAGCGCACAGCCCGCCAAACTTTTTTTTCAAATATTAATTAAACGGGAACACGTTTATGTTCAAAAATAACTTCTTAATTACAACTTATACGCTCATACACTCATCAAAAGGCAGTTAAATACATAGTTTATAGTATAAATATTGTGTATATCGTAAATATTTTATTTCCATAAGTATAAATATCAACTTATATTAAGGATCTAAGACTAAAACTTAAAAGTGATAAAAAGGATATAAATAGAGATTGTTCCGTAATCTAGATGTTGATAGCCTTGATCAAAATGTCTATTCTTGGTTTGCAGGTTTGCACACATCATTTTGCATCCCTTCACCTCGATGCCAAAGAGTTCGTGACCTGAACAGTCGATTATTGAATTTTTTGTGCACATCTCGTGATCAAACCCCATATATATTTTTATAATCCCGAAAAGACCGGAATTTTACATAAGGCTGAGTTGCTGTAACGCTATTATTGCAACAGATCATAAAATATGTAATCTATACAACCAAATAACCAGTATACCATTAGACTTAATTTGAAACAAGCAATATGTGGTTATAGCGTTATATCTAGACGTTAAATTATTAGGAATCTGTTTTTTGCAATACATTGAAATTGAGAAAGGACTGAAGTAGTTGCAACTTTTCGCAACCTATCTGCAGGAACTCAATTTTATGATAAAAGAATATCATTATCTTGGTTCTCTTGGCTAAAATCTTGGCGGGTAATTATATCTTAGGATAAGATAAGTATAAAAGAAGATAATGTTGCCATGTTTTGTAATCTGGTAATAGGAATAGTATATAGATAAAAATCCCTGATTTAAAGTAATATTATGGTATCAAATAGATCCATCTCATCAGATAAATCAGATAATAAAGTGTTTGAGCATAAGGATAGCAATATTCCAACAGGAGAAAGTTTTCAACCATATCGTCATTCTATTAGTAAGGTATGTGAACATTTCCGTACAGATATTGTCAATGGTTTGACTGGTCTGGCTGCAAGTCAGATTTTAAATGACTTTGGGGCAAACTCCCTAGGAGAAGATGAAAAAATCTCCATTACAAAAATCTTGGCCCATCAAATTTTCAATGCCATGATATTGGTGTTGCTTATATCTATGATTATAGCATTCGCCATTAAAGATTGGATTTCTGGAGGTGTCATTGCATTTGTTGTTGGTCTCAACATTTTCGTTGGTTTTATACAAGAGTACAAAGCTGAAAAGACTATGGGATCTTTAAGATCTTTAAGTTCCCCTACTGCCAGAGTTACAAGAGGTGGTAATGATGAAACAATTCCGGCCGAAGAAGTTGTTGTTGGTGATATTGTTCATGTTAAAGTAGGAGATACTGTTCCTGCTGATCTCAGATTAGTTGACTCTATGAATTTTGAAACAGATGAAGCTATGTTAACTGGTGAGTCTTTGCCAGTAGCAAAGGACCATGAAGTTGTGTATAGTGACTACGAAGTTGACGTACCAGTAGGTGACAGATTAAATATGGCATTTTCCTCTTCAATTGTTTCCAAAGGTAGAGCAACTGGTATTGTAATTGCTACAGCATTAAATACACAAATTGGTCTGATTGCAGAATCTTTAAGAGGTAATAATTCATTGATTAGAAAAGTTGATAAATCTAACGGTAAGCCAAAGAAAAGAGAGTATTCAAAAGCCTTCTTTGGTACTATTAAGGATATAATTGGTAATATCTTAGGTGTTAACATTGGTACTCCTTTGCAAAGAAAATTATCCTGGCTTGCAATTTTCTTATTCTGGGTAGCTGTCGTTTTCGCTATTGTTGTTATGGGTTCCCAAAAAATGAGAGTTAATAAGGAAGTTGCAATTTATGCTATTTGTGTTGCTTTGTCTATGATCCCTTCTGCCTTGATTGTTGTTTTGACAATTACAATGGCAGTTGGTGCCCAAGTTATGGTCCGTAAGAATGTTATTATCAGAAAGTTAGAGTCTTTAGAAGCTTTAGGTGGTATTAATGATATCTGTTCTGATAAAACTGGTACTTTGACACAAGGAAGGATGATAGCGAAGAAGGTTTGGATTCCAAACGTTGGAACTTTTAATGTTGATGGTACTAATGATCCATACAATCCAGGAGATGGATATGTAAATTTTGCTAATGTTAGTCCACTTTATATTGCTAAGACTGACGAAGAAATAGATTTCAACAAAATTCCTGACCCTATTCCAAATAACTTTAAAAAGTGGTTAAATACTGCAACCTTAGCCAATATTGCCACAATTAACAAAGGTATCGATGAAGAAACTGGAGAAGAAGTTTGGAAGGCACATGGTGATGCTACTGAAATTGCAATTCAAGTATTCACATCTAGAATGGATTATCCAAGAGAAAAAATGACTGAGGGCCTTGAACACCTAGGTGAATATCCATTTGATTCTTCTATTAAGAGAATGTCTGCTGTTTATAAGAACCTCGAAACCGGTGTCATATCTGTTTACACTAAAGGTGCTGTTGAAAGAGTCTTGGGATGTTGTAAGTATTGGCATGGACATGAAGAGAGTGGAAAAGCATATGATAAAGATTCTATTGTTGACTTCACTGATGAAGATAAGAGCTTAATTGAAGAGAACATGAATGCTTTATCCCTGCAAGGATTAAGAGTTTTGGCTTTTGCTACAAGAACAGTAAAGGAATTTTCTACTGAAAATGACAGAGAAGTTATCGAATCTGATTTAACATTTCAAGGATTGATTGGTATTTATGACCCACCAAGAACAGAAACAGCAGGATCTGTTAAATTATGTCATAGGGCTGGTATTAATGTTCATATGTTAACCGGTGATCATCCTGGAACTGCTAAAGCTATTGCACAAGAAGTAGGTATTTTGCCTCATAACTTATATCATTACAGTGACGAGGTTGTTAAGTCGATGACAATGACAGCTACAGAGTTTGATTCTTTAAGCGACGAACAGATTGACAACTTACCAGTATTACCATTGGTTATTGCTAGATGTGCACCACAAACAAAAGTCAGAATGATAGACGCATTACATCGTAGAAAGAAGTTCTGTGCAATGACAGGTGATGGTGTTAATGATTCACCATCATTGAAGAAGGCAGATGTAGGAATTGCTATGGGTCTTAATGGTTCCGATGTTGCCAAAGATGCATCTGACATTGTTTTAACTGACGATAATTTTGCATCCATTTTAAATGCTATTGAAGAAGGTAGAAGAATGTCAGCAAATATTCAAAAGTTCGTCTTACAACTTTTAGCAGAAAATGTTGCCCAGGCATTCTATTTAATGATTGGTTTAGCCTTTATTGATGACTCAGGATTTTCAGTCTTCCCATTATCACCAGTCGAAGTTTTATGGATTTTAGTTGTCACTTCTTGTTTCCCTGCTATGGGATTAGGTAAAGAAAAGGCCAGTGAAGATATCTTGGAGAAGCCTCCAAATAGAACTATTTTTACCTGGGAAGTTATCATTGATATGTTTGCATACGGTTTTTGGATGGCTGTTTGTAATCTTATGTGCTTCGTAGTCGTTGTTTATGGTGTGGGAGATGGTAACTTAGGAGCCGATTGTAACACTGACAACGGTACCAATTGTGATTTAGTCTTTAAAGGTAGAGCTTCAGCTTTTGTAACCTTCACTTGGTGTGCCCTTATTTTAGCTTGGGAATGTATCCATCCTGTAAACTCATTGTTGTACATGAGACAAGAAACTGAAAACCCATGGTATAAGCAAACTGCTATTGACTTATGGGATAACCAATTCTTATTCTGGTCCATTATTGGTGGTTTTGTTAGTGTCTTCCCGGTCGTTTATATTCCAGTTATTAATGATAAAGTATTCCTTCATTCCCCAATCGGATATGAATGGGGTCTTTCTGTTGGTTTTACTGTTGCCTTCTTTGCTGGTAGTGAATTCTGGAAATGGATGAAGAGACTCTATCTTCGTCATGTTCAAAGTTCTGCAAAGAATCCAGAATACGAATTAGAAAGAAACGATCCATTCCAGAAATATGCTTCATTTTCAAGATCTAATACTTTGACAGTAAACGAAAAATTAGTTTGATTCACATATTGTTTCAATTTTAATAGGAGCATTTCATTTCAAATATCAATTAATTTTGACCATTTCTTTATTTTAAATATATATATATATAACTTTATTAAATTCTAGTATTATCTCAATAATTGGTCCTTAACTTCAAATTGTCTACCTAAATGATCTGTATTACCAAAAGTTTGAATTGTCCCTTGTTTAGAAGAAAAGTCATAATCCACGACAGAAATGGAAGTATTAAAAGGGACTCTCAAGTTTTCACGAGTGAGTTGATTTCCTAACTGAAAACTCTTATTCTCATACAAATAGTTCATGAATGCAGTTAAAACTCCTCCATGAGTACATATCGCTACATTCTTAAATTTATTATGTTCACTCAACTTTAACGCATTATTAAACTCCAGCTCAACCCTTGAATTAAGCTCATCCTTTGTTTCGCCTAGATTCTTAAAATCAGCTCCGTACTGAGCTAATGCATCTTTCAAGTACATTCCTTGTACTACACCCATGTTTCTCTCCCTTAAGTTAGAAGTGGTTTCCATAGTCAAATTTTCTTGATGTTTTAAAATTTCATTCGAGGTATTCACACATCTTATTAAATCTGATGATATAAAATAATCCAAATCTATGCTTTCAAAAGCTTTTCCTACCTTTTTTGCTTGGTCGACACCAGTGTCGTTGATATCAATGTCAAGATGACCTTGCAATATCTTTTTCAAATTATGATCTGTTTGCCCATGTCTAATAAAAAATATTCTTACAATTCTAGGATCTGTGTTTTCTCTAATTTCTATCGTCATTATTCTATTTCTATATTTTCTATATTTCTACTAAATGCCTTATCTTATCTAACTGATGAATAAAAAAAAAACAATAAAGTGGTTTTATTATTTACTAAAACTTCCGGTTCAAACTATCGGTGGATAAGTGCTCATACCGACCATCAAATTTTAAATTAACCTGCAAAATAGCACATACATTCTAATTCTATTTTATAGAAATATGTAAATATTCCTGACGTCAAATTTATTCATGAAGATGGCCTCGGCCACATATGATATATAATGTAGATACTAATGATTTTATATATAGACAAATTATGTACGCTTTGGAGTCTTATTACTTTCCGACTTCAAAAGACGTAAAAATACTTTAAATAATTTGCAACCTTCCTCTCGAGATTTTGATTAATAGCATAAGACATATGATGGTTATCGCTGTTATTATTCCTGATAATGTGAAACTAGGTATATGCCATGCTTTATCTAATTCGCCAAATATACCTCGTTCTGTATCACCGTTTCCTATCCACGAGATGATACCTGCAGTTATTCCCATAACTGCTATTGATAAGGATTTTGCTAGATTCACCCCATTGTTAACACACTTATCATCTGCTATTTTGTGATTATGGAAACAATATTGACACTTTTGTAAAATATTACCGGTTGCACTTGTTATCCCAAAAACAAATGCCCCTACTCCAGCGATAATTGCGATTGATTTAGAAGTGGTTGATATTGCATACCAATCATCAGACATCCCGATGTATCATATATTTCCGCTATTAGTAGTATCATCATTTCTTGCGATCTGATTATCTTTATTTTTCGACTCACAATCTGCTCCCAATTGCAGGCATAATTTCGGGGAAACTAGATTAATAAATGTAGAATATTAAATTTGACAGCTTCGTTTAGATTTTATCTATTAATCAGAAGCCTTGAAACCTCCTCTATACGAGACATCTCTATCCTAAAAAATCTTATGAGATTATCCGAACACACAGAATATATCGAATTTTGCAGTTTACAATTGTAATTTTACGGAGTGTGAAATATTGGTCGTAAGTATGAACTCCATCCGATAGTATGCAACTTAATAACCGGAAGTACATGTTGATTATATTGTATAATTTTTAGAGCCTTTTAAACTATACACCACCAAGAAAATCTATATGCCCATATCTACGAATATATTTACTATATACAACATTATTCAGTGCAGTTCTGCCAATTTTTAAATTCTATGCATTTTGTTCTTTGTTACTATGTTTATTTGGCATTAAGTACACTCTTAAGCTCTTGAAGAGTATCTTTCTTAATCTTAAAGCCGTGAATATTATTATCAGGAAACGTCTTATTATTCAAATCCTGCTTGTAAGCTTGTAACGCTTCCACTCCAATATCGAAGAAATTAGCGTACTTCTTAACGAACTTCGGAGTGTGCGTCATTTCAGGATCCATCATACCGAGGATATCCGCCATCACTAAAACTTGGCCGGAACAGTTTTGACCAGCTCCAATACCAAAAGTAGGAATATCTAACATTTCTGTGACAATCTCTGATAGTCTATTAGGAATGCATTCTATAAGGATTCCAAAGCAACCTGCGGATTGTAGTTTTTTGCATTGCTCGATTAAGTTTAGAGCACTTTCAGTGGTATTTCCCTGTACCTTGAATCCACCAAGAGAATTATGCTTTTGAGGAGTAAGGCCCGTATGCCCCATCACCGGAATTCCCACTTCTGTTATACGTTTAATGGAGTCTAATGTTCTGTCATCACTGCACTCTATCTTCACTGCTTGTGCTCTTCCCTCTTTAACAATTTTGATAGCACTAGCAATTGCTTGTTCACTAGATACTTCGAAGGATCCGAATGGCATGTCTGCCACCAAAAATGACGTTTTATTTCCCCTTTCTACTGATTTAACATGATAAAGAAATTCATCCATGGTGACTTCGTTAGTATCTTGATAGCCAAGCGAAGTCATGGCTAATGAGTCTCCTATCAATGCAATGTCAATTTCTGCCTTTTCGGCATATTTAGCTGTAATAAAATCATAGGCCGTGATCATGGAGACCGGTTTATTTGCCATATAAAGCTGATTAATATCAGATAATGTCTTTCTAGCAACCTTTTGATTATATGAAGAGCGAATGGCTGATGTTGTAGAGAACCATCTTATGTTTTTCGATACTACTTGGTTGAAATACGACCTCATAGTGATGATTAATTCAGTATCAAGAACTGAAAAATTTTTGGTAATTATCTGGATTGGAGTTCGCGAGTTCATAAACGGTCGCAATCTTTTCGTACAGATAGTCAGTTTCTTTGTGATTACATATTTTATTTATTATTGAGATATATACTCATAGTGTTTAATATCCAAAATTAACTACAATAAAACAATGCCATCTTTTGACGAATCTTTTGTTATGAACCATACTTGCTTTCGTATCAAGGACCCTAAAGTCTCCATTAAGTTTTACGAAGAGAACTTTGGTATGAAGTTGGTTAGGGAAATTCCATTCCCAGACTTGAAATTCACTCTTTATATGATGGGTTACGAGACCCCTGACAACAGCAGCAAGAATTGGGCTGCCAGAGAAGGTATTTTAGAATTGTGTCACAACCATGGTGTTGAGAATGATGATAGCTTCAAAATCAACAACGGTAATGAAACTGAATTTAGAGGTTTTGGCCATATTTGTGTATCTGTAGATAACATTGAGGTTGCTGAAAAGAAATTATTAAGCAATGGGGTTGCTTTCAAGAAAAAGTTGTCTGATGGAAGACAAAAGAATATTGCATTTGCTTTAGATCCAAATGGCTATTGGATCGAATTGATTGAACATGGTATGAAGAAGATTGAAGGAAAAACCGATTCTGCGGGCTACAAGCTTAATCACACTATGATTAGAGTCAAAGACCCTAAAAAATCTTTAGATTTCTACCGTAATGTTTTAGGATTCAAGTTGCTCCAGTCTAAATCATTTGAAGAAGCTAAATTTACTCTTTATTTCCTCGCTTATGAACATAATTCAGATTTTGTTGAAGGTTCTTTGACAGGGGACAAGCAAAGTACTAGAGAGGGTATTATCGAATTAACCCATAATTGGGGGACTGAATCTGATGACTCCTTTGAAGGTTATCATAATGGTAATTCTACTGAAAATGGTGCAAATCAAGGTTTTGGCCATACTTGTGTTTCCTGCAAGGACCCAGCTAAATTCTGTCAACAAATTGAAGAAGAATTTGGTGATAAAATTGACTGGTCCGTCAAGTGGAATAAAGGAACTCTTAAAAACCTTGCATTTATAAGAGATCCAGATGGATACTCTATCGAAATTATCCCTCATGATATGCTTAGCGAATAACTAGTACGCGGGGTGAGAACTCTTTCGTGCTCTATCACTAAGCTTTAAGGTTATAAAAGATGTGTATGCCATTCTCGTATTTCCTATTATCGCAACCGCAATCGTAACAGCAATCGCAAGTCTGCCGTATATATAACACTGTTAATATATATATTATGCTACCTAACCCTGAATCAGTATATCATACTCTAACGTAATATTGTTTTCTAATAATGCCAGAATTTGACGATTCATTTCTTATGAATCACACTTGTTTCCGTATCAAGGATCCTAGGGTTTCAATTAAGTTCTATGAATGCAATTTCGGTATGAAGTTGATTAAAGAAATTCCGTTTCCAGCAATGCAATTTACAGTTTATGTAATGGCATTCGAAACTCCAGAAAATAAAAATAAAGGTGTAGGTGATAGAGAAGGAGCTTTGCAATTGTGTCATATACATGGGGTTGAGAATGATGATAACTACAAAATCAACAACGGTAATGAAACTGAATTTAGAGGTTTTGGTCATATTTGTATATCTGTGGATAACATTGAGGTTGCTGAAAAGAAATTATTAAGCAATGGAGTTGCTTTCAAGAAAAGATTGTCTGATGGAAGACAAAAGAATATTGCATTTGCTTTAGATCCAAATGGCTATTGGATCGAATTGATTGAACATGGTATGAAGAAGATTGAAGGAAAAACCGATGCTGCGAGCTACAAGCTTAACCACACTATGATTAGAGTCAAAGACCCTAAAAAATCTTTAGATTTCTATCGAAATGTAATGGGGTTTAAATTGCTCCAAACCAAGGCCTTTAAAGAGGCAGAATTCACTTTATATTTCCTCGGTTATGAACATAATCCCGACTTCATTGAAAGCTCTTTAACTCCCAATGAGCAAAGTAATAGACAGGGTCTCATTGAATTAACACATAATTGGGGAACTGAATCTGACGATACATTCGAGGGTTATCATAATGGTAATTCCAATGAGAATGGAGCAAGCCAAGGATTTGGCCACATTTGTGTATCCTGTAATGATCCTGCTAAATTCTGCAAGCAAATTGAGAAGGAATATGGAGACAAAGTCAATTGGACTGTGAAATGGGACGAAAGTCCCTTAAAAGGACTTGCTTTTATTAAAGACCCTGATGGCTATTCAATTGAAATTTACGGCCGTGATATATATAGCGATTGACTAGGATTTGTAGTAATTTGTATTTTTACCTATCTTTAGCCATAATCAGCCTAATTAGTAATCAACTTATCGGATAGCAATTAAGTGGGTTATGATATTATTAATCTATGAGCTAGTCGGAGAAAGCAACTATGCACACCACAACTCTAGCCTTTTAATTGAACATACATAATCTAATTCTTCTAGGTCTGTTCGTGTGGCTTTTGTGTCACATTCGTAATATGGTGTTCATCTTGATCACTAACGCATCAATATTATAAATTGCCTTTCCCTGAATGTTTTCAAGAGTATTCTCCCGTAATTTTACAACAACAAGAATGGTATCCCAACAAGTTAACCAAAAGGTCAAGGATTTAATTAAGACCAAGCCAGTTCTCATTGCTTCTAAGGTATGTCTTATTTTTGTCGGAAATCCAATTTCCTAAGTGGATTAAATAGTTTTACTAACAACTTTAAAGACTTACTGCCCATACTGTTCCGCTACTAAAAACACAATCAATAGCATCACTAAGGAAGCTTACATAATTGAATTAGATACTATGGAAGATGGTGCTGAAATTCAAGAAGCTTTATATGAAATCACTGGTCAAAGAACTGTTCCAAACGTTTTCATTGCTGGCCAACACATTGGTGGTAACTCAGACGTCCAAGCCTTAAAGTCTGCTGACAAGTTAGAATCTCAAATCAAGGCAGCCTTATAATTGTAAGGAATGTTTAGGATGTATAGATAATATATTTCATTTTAGATTTTTTTCTATTATTAATTGTTTTGTATTGTTTAGGGTCTATATACTTATAACAATACCCTTAAGCTCCTTCCTTTGGGTGCTTGTTTATTCAATTAAGCCTTATATTACATATTACTTATTGCTAATAACACATTTTGTAGGTCGTGTAGAGACGGAAATGGTATTATATGGAAAAATCTTCAAGCTTTGATATAGGATAGTTGATTTGTAGCGGTATAATATGTCGAATTTAGGCTTGCAAGTACGTCAAGCTGTTCCTTCAATTGACCCTGTTGTGTCGGAGTATGCGGTTGGTTACATCCAGCATATCACCAGTGCCACTGAAGATAGTGTTACTGCGCAACAAGTGAATATAGAGAAAGAGATGGAGTTCATTAAGGACTTATTACTCAATGCAGGTGGAGATGATCTGAAAGTATCTACATTAGCATTAAATGTTTCTAAAGATCTATCTCAAAAGCTTAAAGATAATATGGCTAAATTAGAGATTACTGGTGATACTTCTAAGAGGTTATTAGATATTAATTTATTGAACCAAAACAACAATAAAAGAGACATTAATTCTTCTCTTGCTTTACTTAATGCTAGTCATGATATTGAACATACTGGAAGGAAAATGGAAAGTAGAGTTGATAAGAAGAAGTTGGAGAAACAAGAAAGAAAAATTGCTAAAAAGGTCGCCAAAAGAAATAATAAATTTGTGGAATACGAAGCATCTAAATTACTTAATGAAAAGAAAGACGAAGATTATGACTCTTTCTTCTTGGAAATCAATCCATTAGATTTCGGTTCTAGTGCTGGTAAGTCTAAGGATATTAAAATCGATAACTTTGATCTTTACGTGGGAGATGGTAAGAGAATATTGAGTGATTCTTCATTAACATTAGCCTACGGTAGGAGATATGGTTTGGTTGGTCAAAACGGTATTGGTAAGTCGACCTTATTGAGAGCCTTATCGAGAAGAGAGTTGAATATTCCTAAGCATATTACTATTTTGCACGTTGAGCAAGAAATCAGAGGAGATGATACCTCAGCATTACAAAGTGTGTTGGATGCTGATGTTTGGAGAAAGAGTTTGTTACAAGAGGAACTGAAGATAACTGAGAGAATAACTGAAATCGAAAAATTAAGAAGTGAATTCGATGAAGATTCTAATGAAGTTAGAAAGTTAGATAATGAAAGAGAAGATTTAGACAAACATTTGGAACACGTTAATCAAAAGTTAAATGATATGGAGTCTGATAAAGCAGAAAGTAAAGCTGCTGCTATATTATTTGGTTTAGGTTTCACTAAAGAAACTCAAGGCTTAGCAACTAAGTCTTTCTCTGGTGGTTGGAGAATGAGATTATCGTTAGCTAGAGCATTATTCTGTGAACCTGACTTATTACTTCTAGATGAACCATCCAATATGTTGGATGTTCCTTCCGTTACATATTTGGCAAATTACTTACAATCGTACAAATCAACTGTTTTAGTTGTTTCTCACGATAGAGCATTTTTAAATGATGTTGCTACTGACATTATACATCAGCATTCTGAAAGATTGGACTACTATAGAGGTTCTAACTTTGACTCTTTCTATTCTACAAGAGAAGAGAGAATTAAAAACCAACGTCGTGAATATGAAAATCAAATGGCATACCGTGCTCACTTACAAGCTTTTATTGATAAGTTCAGATACAATGCTGCTAAATCGTCAGAAGCACAGTCTCGTATAAAGAAATTGGAGAAGTTACCTGTATTAGAACCTCCAGAAGATGATAAAGTCGTTACCTTCAAATTTCCAGACCCAGACAATTTATCACCTCCTATTTTACAAATGCAAAATGTATCTTTTGGATACACCCCAGACAAGGTATTATTGAAAAATGTTGATTTGGATGTTCAAATGGATTCAAGAATTGCATTCTGTGGTGGTAACGGTACTGGTAAGACTACATTATTAAAGTTATTAATGGAGCAATTGAGTCCATTAGACGGTTTTGTTACTAGAAATGGTAGACTTAGAATTGGTTATTTTGCTCAACATCATGTTGATGCAATGGACTTGAATCTTTCTGCTGTGTCGTGGATGTCAAGTGCTTTCCCAGGTAAATCAGATGAAGAATACAGACGTCATTTGGGTTCTTTTGGTATCACTGGTTCTCTTGGTCTTCAGAAGATGGAATTATTATCTGGTGGTCAAAAATCTAGAGTTGCATTTGCCGCTTTATGTTTGAACCAACCTCATATCTTGATTCTAGATGAACCTTCCAATCACTTGGATACTCAAGGTTTAGATGCCTTAGCAGATGCATTGATAAACTTCAAGGGTGGTGTATTAATGGTATCGCATGACATAAACATTATCGATAGAGTTTGTGATGAAATTTGGGTTAGTGAAGACGATTCTGTTAAGAAGTTCCCAGGTAATATTCATGACTATAAGAAACATATTTTGGAAATAGCCGATGCTTCTGGTGTTGTCAGGAGACATTAAGCATTCTTAATAATTCTTATTTGCGATTAGGTCTTATATATGTATAAATAATTTTGTAATGAATTCATGTAAGGAATCTGATAGTAAAAGTCATAATCTCCTGTTGTAAAAACAATTGTCTCAAATCGCATTTTTTAAGTCATTGCAAATAACCGTGTTTGTTTTATGATACATTCAATATTATGCCACTGTCTATGTCTCTAAAAGTGAAGGCATTATTGGGTATACTACTTTCCTATTCCTCTTTTGAGGTGTATATGCATTTGAGAACTAGTCAGATAGTGAAGAATAGAAAGGAAGAGTTTAAGAGATCTGTGGCCCTCGGTGAGTATGATATAGAGAAATTTAGATCCACCACAGTTGCTGGAATGTTTATTAATCCATTTGACGAGTATCGTCCACAAACAGCATTTGAGTTTATATTGGTTAGGATTATGGAAGTATTTGAGAGTTTTTATGGTAATAAGATTGAGATTCATGATAAACTTAAAGATAAAGATGGGGTAGAAGTTGAGGATTTTTTAAAGTCGCATAGACCAAATATAGGTTTGTTAAGAGATAATTCCATTGCGTTTCAGAGTTGTATTGCATCGGGTAATTTTGACTTATTAAGGAAGAAACCAAGTGGGGGTTGGTTCCGCTCACAATTACCACCTATTAGAGACCAATTGATATTCACATGGCTCGGTCAATCCTGTTCATTAGTCCAAATGTCAGGTATTAATATCCTCACAGACCCAATATTAGGAAATCATCTATATGGAAGCATGGGACCAAAAAGATTAAATAAATCTCCCATGACGTATGACCAAATAAAATACGCTTGCGATAATAAAATTCAGTTTATATTGGTTTCTCATGACCATCCAGATCATCTTGAAATGGATACAGTGAAAAAGATTGGTAATGGAGCTGTATGGATAGTACCATTAGGTTTAAAAAAGAGGCTTGCTCGGTCTGGAATTTACAATACCATTGAAATGGATTGGTGGGATACAGTTAAGTTGAATCCATATATTACTAATTCTGAAAATCTAAAAGATAATTATGAAGTTGTTTGTGTTCCTGCAATGCACTGGTCGGGTAGATATATACTTGATGCGAACAAATCATTGTGGTGTTCGTTTATTATCAGGAGAAATGGAGAATCTATTTTGTATCATGTAGGAGATACAGGCTATCTGAAAGAGCTATTCAAAGTAATTGGTAAGAATTATGGGCCGGTTCAATTATCGTTATTGCCAATAGGGCAATATTGTCCAGAATGGCACCAGAGACCAAGACACATCTCGCCCCAAGAATCTTTGAATATTTGTTCAGATGTTTCCTCTAAGTACATGATGGGTATACATTGGGGAACTTTTAAGCTCAGTAGTGAATCTATTTTAGCCCCGAAATTTTTATTTCAAAATCTTGCAGCTGGCATGAACAAAACTGAAACTTATAAAGTTCCGGATTTTGGATTGACTTATCTAGTTAATTTACAAAACGGTAAACTTCTTGAATACGAAGATCAGATAACAGTAGAATAAACTCGAACTATTCATTTATACTATATATTACACATAAAGACTCGAATCATAGCATTGATAAATCCCAACTATATACACTTATTGTGCGATCCCATACTCCTGTTTCTCACCTCATTTACCTCCCAAGTACGAATTATAATTCGTAGTTTCTTGGTATTCCACCTTATTTACACACGGGAGTATTCTTTTGTAGAAGTTTTTAATCTTCAGATCTGTAGATCGCTCTCAACTTGGCTTGTTGGGAAGACATTAATGCTTTTTGGTATGCTTGAAATTCGGTGTCTGATCTGATAACAGAACCAATAGACATGAATAACCCGAATGTACCAACTGATCCCATAATGTATTGTCCTAAAGTTCTCATAACACCGTTTGGACCGGCACCATTTTGCAAGATAGAAAATCCTCCGAATAAAACACCAACACACACACCGACTGTGGATCCCATGATGGCACCCATCTTAAATTTTTCAAAGTTAGATGGTTGGTGAGCAGCGTATTGATATTGCTGAACTGGAGGCATGACTGGCTATTTATTTGTTAGTGAAGCTGAAACATTCACTTTCCTTAACCATAATTTTCCAATAAATTTCCTCCTACATCGTATTGATTTTCGCACGACCATACTCTTCCTAGTTTATCGAGAATGTCTCGAAAGATTCCACTAACCAGTGTTGGGATAGAGAAAAGTATATATTCAGGATGGGCTCATCAGTATCTAAACAAGAAACTAAGGTTTTTACACCTTCTGCGCCTATTGATTACAGTACTTCGTTTTTGTCACAGTTAGAAACCTCCACTGAAGTAAGTAGACCATAATATAAGTGGGATCGAATATGTCCATACTAACTAATATAGTCTGATTATTCTCGTGCCCAGTATACTGAAAAGTACATACAAGATAGAGTAGCTGCTGAATTAACCAAATTGGAGAGTGAAGCTATCAAGAAGTTCCAGGATAGTACCAATTCATCTTTACAACAGGAAGAAACCGGCGGATTATCTGTTGCACTTGCAAATGAAAAGATCCAATCATTAAGTAAGGTTTTAGAAGAAAATGCCAAGTTGTCTAAGGTTGAAGTGAGTGAAACTCTCAAAACCAAGAGACAAGATGTTATTCAATGTTTAAAGGACAATAAAGGTAAGCCTTTGAATTGTTGGGAAGAAGTAGAACAATTCAAAGCCTTAGTTAGAGAGTTATAAATTAGAGATACCAGGTAGACCTAGTTGTATATTTATTATTTGGCAAAAAAAAATGAAGATACGATTTAATATATGAAAGAAAAAATATGCTACTTGGCAGTGTAATTGCCTATAAACCAATTCCCTTATAGATTAAGATTAATGCGCTATCACTCTCTCCCCCACCAGACAAGGTTTCTATTCTTTCTCTGTTTACCGGTGTCACTTTGTCATCATTGAACCTCCACCAGTTTACCCCTTCAACATCACTTGGATCCTTCACAAAAGCTTGATAATGACCTGAATCTGCTGAAGAACCTGCATGAGTAATCACAGCCTTTAATTCATAGACTGACGATGGGTTTTCAGTGGATTCGTTCAACTTGAAATCAGCTGGAAGTATTTTAGTTAATTCGTCAGTAAATTTGGATTTGATTGACATCAATTTTAAATCATTTTCTTCTTTTTCCTCCAAAGGATTCAACGTAGAGTCCTTTTTGGACTTCTTAAAATCACGTAAAAGATCAGTATTCTCCTTCTCTATTAATCTAATTTTATCCCTGATAGTTGTCTTTTCCTGTCTAATAGATTCATCTAACATTTCTGATACATCTAACTCAAATGGAAACAGAACTTTTCTTAAGATCTTAGATTTCTTTTGAGTGTCTCTTCTCCAAAAGAATCTAACGAATTGAACTGTTAAATATTTAGGTAATCTTGTGATAGTTCTGGTCACCTCGTATTCAGCGTTTGTTTGAAGTGTTTCGTTGTGCTTTTCAATTGTTTCCTTTAACCCATTCAAAATACCATCCCTTAAGAAATTGGTTTTAATATCAATATGACAATTTAATTTAAACGCGTCTTCATAGTCGATCTTTGAAGCTTCTTGAGGTAGGGCCTTACATTTTTGCTCTGTTTTGAAAGACAATCTGAAGTAATCGCCAATTTTTAAAGTTTCGTTCAAGATAGTTAATATTTGAGAGAATGCTTCTTCGGCATCTTGCTGTTTGTAAAATCCATGGTCGCCTCTTTCAGCAAATTGAGGAAATACGTTTCTGAAAAGAGCAAGTAATAAAGTAGGATTAACCTTTTCTTGTTTCTTGTCCATTTGAGAAAATGTGTTCTTTAATGAAAGAGTCAATGATTCGTTTGGTGATGCACTAGAACCATTTGCCTTGAACTTCAGTAATTTATCGTTAATATCCTCAACTTGATATAATGCTTGCAAAGTAGAATTTAAATAACAAGTATTGCCTAAGTTAACTAAACCGGAAGGGTCATGGGATACACTGAATAATTGATTCTGATTCAAATCTTCTAAGAAGACTTGTTTGGAAACAGGTTTACTAGGCATATTTTTATCTGGAGTACCCAAAACCATAATTGGTTTACTCAAATCTAAGTTTAATTCAGAAACCACAACATCATTCTCTAATTTTCCTCCCTTGATAAGCAACTTTTGTCTTTCCACTGGAATCAAGGTCAATTCTTGTATTTTTTGCTTTAATACTAAACCAGTATCTTGTTGGTCAAGCTCAATGTCATAAGACTTTCCAGCATTCTTTATTGAAACTAATGAGTTAGAATTGGGCAATTTAGTTATTCTCTAAAAATGGTACTTACTTTTAAATGCCATTGCTACTAATATTGGTTAACAAGTAGTTGTAAAATGAAGTCCGTGGCAAAAATGTATTAAATCTTAATTGTCGTGCATTGACCACTTTGTAATCAAAAACATGGCTGCTGTGCTTGACACAATTATGGTGATTTTAATTTCAGACATCCTTAATGCTCAGAAATCGTTCGCCCTATGTATGTTTAGTATGGTATAATATTGCTTCAAGATTACATAGATGAAAATATTTTTAAATTCTTTTTAAACAATGTTCCATTTTTTTAAACGAAGACTGGTTTTAAATTGGCTCACTTAGCATAAAAAATTCTTCTAATCTTAACTCTCTATATTTCTACGTTACTGACAACACTACAGATCATGATCTGTAAAAAAAAATAGAAATTTGCTAGGTTCACGTAAAGATAATTTTTAAGGGAGCTAAATTGACTTCGCATTTCATATTAAACTAATTATATCATGTTACCTACGGGAAGATAATTTTATATATCCAATTATGATTAAATTCAAACCAATAATCAAATACTTCTAGTCGAAGTTCGAATATATCCAACCTTTTATATCTACTTATTAAGTGGAAGATAATAGTTTTTACCAAAAAAGAGTATTACAGTACTAGAAAAAAGGGTACTTAATTGGAAATCTCCTTGTCTTTATTGTCCAAATTTTATGAGGTTTAAAGATAGAACGAAATAATATATGTTTTGCGAGTTGATAGACACATTTTTAAAGGAAATTTGATATTGATAAATAGTCCTCCTGTGCAAGTGAGCTAAGCTGAAAGTTAATGTATCTTTCATTTGTTAGTATATAAATTGTGAAACTTAGTAAAACTCATTTCAATTCAATTCACATAACATGTAAAATGTCTTGAGGAAAGGAACCCCTAGCATATCTAAAGGTAAATGAGAATATGGAAGTAAAGATTATTCAGTTCGTGAAGAATTCTAATTCGTTCTTTTTTTATCTAAATATTGAATACAGGTTGAAGGATTGAACTTTTTTACACGGATGTTAGATTATTTTATTCACTACAATATCAGTTTCATTCTATCTACAATGTCACATTCCAAACCTAACTGAATCTCAAAAATAAATATTTGATGTAAATTAAATCTATGGTGAAATTTCTATTTGTAATTGTTTGGAAGACTTCTTTAATTCCAAAAAATATGTTCATTTGAATAGTAAAATCATCTACGTCAATACTGTAGTATTCTAACATTAGAATTATAAGTGACTATTTAGTAAGCTATTATTTTGGATTATCTGAATGGACAGTAAAAACAGCGTGGGGTTATGTTTACAAGAAATGGTCATATATATATATTATTATTAAGCCTTTTATTCTTGAATATTTTCAATTTGGATAAAAATATGGAAGTTTTAATTTTTAGTGCAATGGTTCCCAATTGTTGAAGCTAATGTACTTTAATTAAAGCTCACAAGCTCTACCCATGCCGAATAAATATAGAATGGTTTTAGCTAAATATACGTTCTTTATTTATTGTATTATTGCGAAGTTACCATCTGGTCCCTGCTCAAGAAAAATTTACACAATGCAAATTTTGTACACTTAATCCTACAGCTTGGCATTGGAAACTGAGAAGAGGTTCTTTTGGGTTGGATTTTATATAATTGGCCTATAGGAACTTCTTTGAATTTACCGAAACAATATGGAGTACGCTAAGAAAAAGGTTGCATTTCTGCGGTTTTTTATAAATTGGACCGGCATATCCGACTAGGTAATTTTAGTTTTTTTGGATCGTCTAATTGGGGTCTAGTTGGGGTATTATTATCTAATCTCAGAACAGCATCCAATAAAATTTTTGTTCAAATAACACCGTCTTCGAATATATATGCGGATATATATGCAAATAGATATGTACTATTATATAAGTGTTAAACATAATTGGAACCCCGAATAAAAATATAATTCAAAAATATTCTTGTCAAATCTCTTTCATTTTATACTGTTTTAGATAAGAATATTTACTCATATATTTATATTTTTAAAATCTTTGGTAATGACATCGTAATAGCGAATAAAAATATAATTCAAAAATATTCTTGTCAAATCTCTTTCATTTTATACTGTTTTAGATAAGAATATTTACTCATATATTTATATTTTTAAAATCTTTGGTAATGACATCGTAATAGGCTATTATTTTCCTAATAAAACTTTTTTTTACATTCTATTATTCAAATTATTATCCTTTAAAATAAACGACGAGCATTATAATGTAGCATACTCAGCCAAGATACATAATATACAGTAATACATATGTAAAATTTTATCTGATAATCTGATAAAATTGATCAAATTTTGAAGTATATATTTAGACTCTTAGTTCGCTATAACATTTTTGAATAGTTCAGGCAGTGAGTGAGTGTTAATAGAATGAAAAACTTGGATGAAGTTGGCTTTAGTGAAAAAAATTCTTCATTAGAGTTGGATGAACTTAAAGTTAATACTCCTTTTAAAGTAAGTTCTAAAGTTGAAGAAGATACTGAAGAATCTTCAACAAATTCGCAGTTTTTAGACATCACTGGAGCAGATGTAAATGCTATTCTTATTCCAGATGATGAAAACTTACCAGCCTCTACTCTAAGAATGTGGGTTTTGGCCTTCGGTTTGAGTGCTGTAATAGCTGGTGTTGACTCATTTTTTTCGATGAGATTCCCTACTGTATCTATAGGAGCAGTTGTCGCTCAAGTCATAGCTTATCCCTTAGGAAATCTTTGGTATTATATTGTGCCACAGATTAATATTCCATTGCCTTTCGGTTTAGGCTTTAATTTAAACCCTGGAAGGTTTAATCAAAAAGAGCATGCATGCGTGTTTCTTTTTGCAAATTTGGTTGTCAGTGCTGGTTTAGTAAATAATTTAGTTGTGGAACAATTCAAGTTCTTTGACAGAAATATTGGAATTGGAAGAATGATTTTATTCAACTTGTCATGCTATTTGGTTTCATTTGGCTTGTCAGGTTCAGCTTTGGACATATTAGTTACGCCAAGTGATCGAGTTTGGCCTGGAGTTCTAAGTAATATTGCTTTATTTAAGACATTGCACTCAAATGAAAATCCTCCTGTTCGCCATTGGAAAATGACGAGATATAAATTTTTCGTGGTTATTTTTATAGGCTCATTCTTCTGGTATTGGCTTCCAGATTTGTTAATGCCATTCTTGAGTACAATTGGTGCTTGGATTAGCTGGTGCAAACCATCGAGTGCTGCTCTTTCCCAAGTTTTTGGTGTGAAAACAGGACTTGGTTTATTCCCATTAACTTTTGATTGGAGTCAAATTACATCTCTTAATAACCCCCTCACAACTCCTTTTTGGTCTGTGTGTTGTATTTTTGGCTCATTTGTGTTTTGGATTTGGATTGTAATGCCAGGATTATATTACCAAAATCACTGGGAAACTGCACATCTACCAATCATGACAAATTCGATCTATGACGTACAAGGTAAATCATATGACGCAACAAAGGTGATTGATAAAAATTGGAAGCTTGACTACCAGAAGTTCAAGGATTATTCGCCTGTGATATTGCCAATTGCTTTTTTGATGAATCTAGCTCTTGGATTAGGGGCTTTTGCAGCAATGATGGTTCAATTTATCCTTAGGTTCAATTCTGAAGTTCTTATACCTTTGAAAAATAGAAATTCTCATTCTGACTCACATAATAAGGAAATGTACAAGTATAAGAAATTACATTGGGGTATCTATATCTTTGTTGCATTAATTGGTTTGGGTCTAGGATTTTCTTTTTGTGAGGGCTTTGAAGACAAGCAAATAGATGCTGGAGGGTTCATTGTTTCCATGGTTATAGGATGTTGTCTATTCGTACCTCTAGCCTTAATTGAGTCAAGGGCAAATATGAATGTTAGTTTGGCTCCATTCTTTGAAATTGTATCTGCTTTCTGGTATAAGGGCCAACCATTAACTTTATTATACTTCTACTGTACTGGCTTCTCAACTTTGCAACATGCCATGCATATCGCTCAAAGTGCTAAAGTAGGCCATTATATGAAAGTTCCTCCTAAAGTTACTATGACTGTTTTGTTTTTTGCGGCAATTTGGAGTTCCTTAGTAAGTCCAGCAGTTGCTGGTTATGTTGTCACCCACATTGACGATGTATGCACACCAAATGCGGCAAATAACATGGTATGCAGGAAGACTAAAACTCAATTTAATACCCATTTGGTATGGGGTCTCTTTGGAGATAAACTATTTGCTCAAGGAGGGCGCTATTCTTGGGTGCTTTACTTTTTCTTAGTCGGGGGATTAGTTAGCTTGATTCATTTTATTTTAACTAAATACAGACCTAATGGTATCTGGAAAAGATTTAACCCCATATTATTCTTTGGTGGGGCTGCAAATATTCCTTCTGTTACAGGATTCAATTTCTCTACGTGGTTTGTTGTTGCAGCAATATTTAACTTTTACATCCATCGCAGATATGTTGATTGGTGGAGAAAGTACAATTTAGTTATGGGGATAGGATTGGACACTGGACTTGCAATTGCTGCTATAATAATATACTTTTGTGTGGTATACACAGGTGCTTCTAAAAATATAGAATGGTGGGGAACTACAGTTAGTGGAAAAGGATGTGATGCAACTGGATGTCCACATCTAACAGGACCGATTACCAGACCTACCGAGTGGTAGAGTTGAGTTCACGTATAGCTGTTGGTAACCGAAAATAAGTAATAAATAGATAAAATATACGTTTTTTATTCTAGAATAGCCTTGGAATTACGGTAAGTGATACTTATCTAGCAGTTTTAAAGTATTAAGTCAGATATATACAAATTAATAAACATTGTTAGATTGCAATGAATTTTAATAGATGGGGATGATTATTTTGAAATAACATAATATCCAAATTGTTAAATTACTGTTACCTTAGAAGATGAAAATGCTTACAAAGAGAACAAAATTTGGAGGAACTATAAACTTAAATATGGGTCAAAGAAGTAAGCCATCATTTACATCATAGAGAAGGAATAATTAAATTTAAGAAATTGAGAAGTTATAAAGAGGAACAAATAACAGGATAATGTTATTCTTAATATACCTGACGAACAAAATAGTTGACAAAGTTATCTATTAGGCTAAGTTTAAAACAAGTTATCCTCCTTTATCAATTACCACAACTAGAAGTGAATAGGTACTATCTATTTTATTAGTAGTTAAGTCTCAAAATTTATAGTTCCATACAACTTTTCATGAAAATGTAATACCATGTATTTATTTGACAGTATCATCTTAGAAAAGGCTGGGGCTTGTAAGTAAATTGATATAGAGAATAAATATATCATGGTATATCTCATACCATTTTTTCCCATACATATTACCTAATAGCAAATTTTATTTTCGTTCGTATGACTAATAACTCTAAAGATCAGTTATGGCAGTTTCTTAGTTAATTAGAATATACTTCATTTGATGTGTTTCAAAAGAATGTGATTAGAACATTACAAATTGACATATTTCCAAGTTGATCCATTCTTGACCAGTATACCAACAAGTAGATGTTTTAATTAAAGAGCAGAAAGTAAGGTTAAGAATTTTTAAACAAAAATTAAACCAGTCGGTTATATCTATGGAAGTGTATGTATAAAATTAATTTGTTGAATCTGAAAGTGATAAAGGCTTTTAATTAATGATAATATACAGAGTGGCAAATTAATTTAAGGTTTCGGTAAGACTTCCATTTTAGGAATGGAGACTAGAATGGAGACAAGAATTTGAGTGGATGAATGAAAAGATCAAGTTATAAATCTATAAAGATGGCAAGAGAAATACGTCTAGATATCGTAGACTATGTTAAGAATAATTTAAATAATGTGCCAGATTGTGTTGAATATGATAATATGATCCTGTGTAATTCATACAATTGTCTTGACAAGCAATTAAATTTAACACAACAACTTGCGCATGCTACAGCATCTGAATATGCAGATATTAGGTTAAAAGATTACGATTATGATTTGAAGAAGCACAGACAAGCAAGACATGACTATTTGAAAGCACTCTTTGGTAAAATAGATAAATCATCCTTTCTCGAACCTCCATTCTTTGTAGATTTTGGATGCAACATAGAAATTGGGAAACGTTTCTACTCTAATTTCAATGTTAAGTTCTTTGATTGTACATTGATTAAATTCGGAGATCATGTGTTAGTAGGACCAAATGTCACCTTTTCTACTGTAACACATCCTACTGACCCTAAAGAGAGAATGAGACTTAATGATCATACTCCAGCTAAAGTTTATGCTAGCCCAATTATTGTGGGAAACAATGTGTGGTTTGGGTCAAATTCATCTGTGATGCCTGGTGTAACAATAGGTGATGGTGCCGTCATTGGAGCCTCGGCTGTTGTTACTAAAGATGTCCCAGAAAATGCCCTTGTCCTTGGAGTTCCAGGAAAGGTGATTAGAATCATGAAGACTGGTGAAAACAAAAAAGAAATTTCAGGATTATGATAATCTTATGATTATGTTGGTAATTTATCAAGTTAAGTGTACTTACAACCCTAACATTCACTTTAATGTTACAGGTTAAGTCAAATTTACTGAACTTTTTCTCTTCAAATAACAGATAAAATCGTATCTTCAATTTTGCTTTTTATAATTTATTTATCTTTTAATACAAAAATAAATACCTTGACGGTATGATGCTTATCTTGACACTGAATGCCATCCACTAAAAAAATCGAATGTTTTGAATTTACCTGGGGAACAATTGCTTATATACCAAGAAGATAAAACTTATTGACTACAAGATTAGTTAAATAATTCCTACTAATTTAAAAATACACTAAAATTTATAGGATAATGCAATACGTATATATTTAAGTTTTCTTGAAAGTTAGCTATTGCTCATTTAGAAAATGATGCAAATTCTTACAGCAGAATCTTGAGGTATTTCAATTGTAAATCGTCAGAGGTGTTTTCCTAATGTGATCAATTATGAAGTAAAGTTCAATCTATAAAATTATTCATCATAATTTTTATTTTTATCGCATTTCCAAAAGTAGAAATCTTTCACGACTTGCGGGAAAATTAGCGAAATAAATGGGGGTATGGATATTTATTCTTCAGCTATTATAGCGGGGTACTTGATTTTTTTTTTTTTTTATCTAACGATATCGTATTATAGATTCCCTACATAAATGAACCAATGAGGCAAAATACGTATTCATTCTTAAAGCTTTATTAAAATATTCTTCGAATATTAAATATAGATTTAAATATATAACAAAGAATTCTATGGGATCTTTTGATTCAATACTAAATTGGAGTAACTTCTGCAAGAATATAGTAGAACAATCCGGTATATGCGTTACTTCCTTTAAATGCGTTACTTCCTTTAACTGCGAAGTCTCCACTTTTGCAGCTTTATATTTCAAAGCTATAAAAGGTGCTCAATATTGCCCATTGATTACTTTTCCTCCTTCAATTAACTAAATCTCAAAAAAATGGAAAATATCGTTTACAACAAATTAGGTGACTCAGGCTTAGCAGTATCGCCAATTATAGTGGGTTGCATGACATATGGAAGGAAAAATTTCCATTCATGGTGTATCGAAGACGAAGAAGTTAGTATGAAAATATTAAAGAAATGCTATGATAATGGCTTAAGAACCTTTGATACTGCGGATGTATACTCTAATGGTAAGTCTGAGCAAATTTTAGGTAAATTTATTAAGAAATACAATATCCCAAGAGAAAGAATTGTTATTTTATCAAAAGTGAATTTTCCAATGGATTATAATAACCCTGAATTTAGTTTATTTGAATACAAAACAGGTAAATATCCAATGATTGATTATGCCAACTCACAAGGTCTTTCTAGGAAACATGTCCTTAATGCTGTTGAGAAATCGGTTGAAAGATTAGGTACATATATTGATGTTTTACAAATTCATAGACTTGACCATGAAACCCCTAAAGAAGAAATAATGAAGGCTTTAAATGATGTTGTTCAAATTGGACATGCAAGATACTTAGGTGCTTCATCTATGAAAGCATATGAATTTGCGCAATTACAATTTATCGCTGTCAAGAACAACTGGACTAAATTTATTAGTATGCAAAACTTTTATAATCTTGTGTACCGTGAAGAGGAACGTGAAATGATTCCATTTTGTAAAGATAATATATTTGGAAAGGTTGGATTAATACCTTACTCCCCAATTGCTAGTGGTCTTCTTGCTCGTCCATTGGATGCTCCAGGTACTGAGAGACTGACAACTGATCCAATCTATATAAAGAAAGGATTTTACAATCCAACTGAAGCTGATAAAGAAATTGTTAAAAGAGTTGAAGAGCTTGCTAAGAAGTATGGAGTTAGTATGGCTTCCGTTGCGGCTAAATGGGTGATGTGTAAAGGAGCTAACCCTATTGTTGGTATTAGTTCTGAGAAGAGAGTAGACGATTTTGTACAAGCATTCACATTTACGCTAACTGATGAGGAAGTTGCCTACTTAGATGAGCCATACGTGGCTAAAGAAGAATATGAATTCTAAATATTGCTAAGATTAGTTTGCTAGACCTAGTGATTTTATAGGTACGAATCAAGTACTTGTTGACAACTACAGAAATGCTCCTATAAAGCAAAAGAGTACTATATATGATTGGTACTTCATATAAGTATAAGTATATAAGTACTTGGAGTGGATTTAAATATTTCCGTTCTAACTAGTAATAAATATATAGTGTATATTTACTTCCAGTTCAGCTAACTAATAACTTGCTTTTATTTTAATCTAATAGATAACATAGGTAATTGTTTGTTAGTTAGTATATTAAGTAATTATATTTACCTCTCATTTGTTCATTTTTTATAGTTTTCTGATGTGTTAATATACATAATGAAACACACACATTCTTATATGGATCACCATAAACTTCTTATGGAAATAACCCTTACATATATATAAAATTACCACATCTTTAAATAAAGTTAGACACGAGAGATGTTACACAAAGACCAACAAAACTACATTTATTGTTGCAAAATAAATGAGAGCCCTGCGTAAGTCCAAGAGAATACTTTGTGAAGAAATCGAAAATTAATGAACTTTAGCAATTCTGAAAACCTGATCTATGGGATAGATAACATATGATTCAAATAGAAATCTTTAGGTAATTTCAAAGTTTCAAAGCAGGAGATATCTGAGGTAGACTAATAATTCGGTTGAAAAGGCTCCATTTACGCTCAAAACTAATGAAAATTCTGAAGGAAAATGCTTCCTATTCATGTGTTATATGGTGAAGATAACATTTTTGTAGGGTTTTACAATAAGGACCAAAACTAGCTTCGATTATAGTCCATACAAAATAATTAGGCATTTAGAATATTTTAGAACATTGGCATGTTTTCTTCCTTGATATCACCAATTAGCTTGATTTTTCATTTCAATGTATATTTTGCAAGCTCCAAAAAAGTTCTAAATTCTTATTTTGTATCTGTAATTATCAATATCGTTTGAATTCACAAAATTAAGGATTATTTGGTTCCAAATCCAAGTAAATTGGAACATGACTTAGCTGGAAGTTGATATAAGTGTGAATTCTACCTTAGAACAATTTAATCATCATGCTAATGTTAATGATGTCGCGTTATGACGGTGTTAATAAAGAGTATCTAAAGCACTAATTTATTATGAGTTAGGTTAGAATTGAACCAATATCGATTGGTTAAAACACAATATTCTTGACCATTACTATTTGGTCAATTAAAAATCCAAAAATGTAGCCTCAAAGTTAGGTTGATTTCCTCCAAAAAAGTCAAACCCATTATCCTGTTCAAACCACTGCCAATTAAAGTCGGATACTTCCTTTTTTCCACCAAGTAGCAAGTCAATTAATTTATTGAATTTACCTGCTAATTTATTATATCTCTTTAAAAGATTAAAGTTTTGTTTGGCAATTTCAATGTATCTCAATAATTCTTCATTTTTGTTTAACAATGGCAGGGCTTGTGCCATTTCTTTGCTAGAGGTATCATTGTTATTAATAAGTATTATTAATATTGGAATTAATGCTGCTTGAAATAAGAAATACGTTGCATACCATGAAGATAAATATGTTAAAGTATTTTCTTTTACAAACGCATCCACAAAGATTATTGTTTCAATTGAAGAATTTAAACATATTCTCTGACATTTATGGACTAAATTTTGATATTGTCTGTCTTCCATATTCTCATTCACTGATTCCCATAAGATATACCTGAAAATAAGTAACTTTAAATTTTTATATCTACAAGTTAATCTTAAACGCGATACGGCGAACCACATAGGAATAGCCCCCGTTATTTCATAGCCTCTAACTCCAGCCCAACAAGTCATTAAATTATGTCTTGCTATGTCATTGTTTTCATTAAAATATAATGGCAAATCACCAATAAATTTATCTAATAAATCATTCATTTCTAAGAGTCCTATCATTTTTGACTTATCATTTGACAATTTTAGCACAGCTGAGTTATAATTATAAACCCTAGTTGAAATTTTTGTTAAGTTTGATTCATAAATCAATGAAGTGTATATTGTTGGATAATCAACTATAATATCCTGAAATGTTTTACCCTCCTGAATTAAATTGTCGTCAATGTTATAAACAGATTTCAAGTCAATAGTACTTAGAGGTGGGATTGTAAGTGGTCTTCCAAAAGTTAAAGTTGAGCCCACATCAAAATAATACATTCCCCACCAGAGTCTCTTCCTCGATTCTATACCTTTGAAAACTTTTAAGTTATTAGAAGAGGGATAATTTTCATAATCAAATTTGACTTCTTTGTGTAAACCTAAGCTTGTGGCTATTCTAGTCGATATTCCTAAATAACTCCAGCCAGTATTTGGCTTATTTGTTTTCTGAACGTAATTACTCAACAATACAAAACTCTCTAATAGTTGAATATCACTGTATTCAAATATATCCAAATTCTGAATCAACACTTTTATTCTTTGGTAATAATAGTTATGAAGACTTGGATTATCACCAAGTTTACACCATGCTCCTAATGCTAGAATAGTATTCAAGAGTACTTGAAAACTTATAAGGTCATTATCCAAACTAAATGCCTCGGATATATACTCAAGTGGCATACCGTAATTTTTAATATAATTAGAATACTTGGAATAGAAATTTTCCTTATTGATAAGCGGATACACCTTATAGTAATTTTCGAAAAAAGAATCTATCAAGACGGCTTGAAAATCAAAATTATCCAAGAAATCGTCAATTTTTCCGCTATCTATATTTTTCCAGATATTACTAACTTCCTCATCCAAGACATAGTCATCTTCAATATCTTCCTCTTCCTCCAAGTTATGTTCGGCTCCTGGTTTGAGATTTAACTCTAAAATCCCATTTCCATTTCTTTCGGATTTGATTTTTAAAAACTTTAGTAATCCATTACTAGAATTAATTCCAAAATATCCATTCGAATTTGGAGAATCAAAGCTAAGGCCAGTATCGTTTGATAAGGCTGCCATTCCATCAATACTAGAATCATATATTACTTTAGAGTTCTGAATTCTTTCTGTTCTTTCATCATAAAAATTTAAATCTCTCTGTTTGATATTGATGAGGTAATCTTCTGGTTGGTATTCAACTTTCTTGAAGAGTTCATCCTCTTTTTCTTTCTTTCTAGACATCAAATCAATGTTTTTCAGATTAATTGTTATATTGCTGAGTTCGTCGGAAGTTAGATTAACATGCTTGAATATATTAGTGATTTCATTATTTGATTTATCAAAATCATTTAATTTTGATTCTTCATCAGCCATTCTAAGTAGATCATTAATTTCCACATCATTTGGTAATATGCGTTTTAGCAAATTCTCTAGATTTTCTGCTCTTCTCTCTACTTTGGAAACATATTCCCTCGTTAGAGGTGATCGAATTTTTCTTGGGGAATATACACATTTCCAATTATGCTCTTTACACTTAAGACATACTGGATATTCTTTTGTGCATCTCATTTTTCGTACACGACATGAATCACAAGCTTGCTGAACAGCAGAAACACGCATTCTCTCTTCTTTCATTTCTGCAACTTATTATCTGATTTCCTTAAAAGAATTTATTCTTTCATAAGCCGTATGATTTGTGGAGTAGTTAAAGATTTAGATTAAAAAAAACTTCAATCACGTGCTTAAATTATAAGTGAAAATCTCTCTTGGTATACGACATGTTATTACTTGGCCGGCCACAAGATATCCAATAATCTACAATTAGTACTTCATTCAATCATAGAATATATGAGACTCTATAAAATACGATGTTTGAAACCTATATGTAATATCTATACCTAGTATTTATCTCAGTGATAATTGCAACATTTGGGCACTTGTATTTAATTATCTATATTGTTTTTAATTAGAAACTTTGAAATCAGGCTCTATAGAATTCTCAATAATGTATTTTGCGTTTACCAAATCATTTGTCTCAACCCTTTCAATAGATTCTTCGGCAGTCTTGCATATACCTGCATCCAAATGTCTCTGAACTAATCTTTTCCTTATTGTTTCTGGATCTGTTACAACCATCCATTTTTCATCAGCTAATTCAGAGAGCTCCTCCCACTCGTCTGTTTTTAGCAATACGTAGTTACCTTCTAGTAATATTATTTTGGTATCTTTAGTTACCTTTATTGAGTTCTCGGTTGGATCTTTTAATTTGTGATCAAAATCTGGAGCATATACAATATCATTACTCTTCAATTCTTTTACCAATTTTACTAATTTCGATGAATTAAAAGTAAATGGAGCCCCCCTTCTTTTCATTGCTTCTTCGGGGTTTTCCATGGCTGCTAATTCTTTACGATAATAATGGAACCCATCTTGTGGAATGACTAAAATTGCATCTTTTCCTAGTTCTGAATTTATCCTCTCACAAAGCGCTCTAGTTAACGTTGTTTTACCGGCACCAGGTATTCCTGCAATATTAATTATTATCCTATTATTCGATTTATGAGATTTATATAGCAAGTTAACTCTTTCCACTAAAGAATCCAAAATGGAATCTTGATCAGCAAAAGTCATAATTATCAAGTGACAAAGTTACAAAAATATCTATGGCCCTTTCAAAACATGATCAACTATATATATTCTATTTACGTGTACTTTGTCTTAGCTACTTTAATTAAAATCAAATCCGGTAGTGATATTTAAGATTGAAACTCGGGTAAATAATTTTTCGTGGGGTTTACTGTTTTTGGAGCTATTCGCACAACCTCACTCCGAAAATACGCCACTCCAGAAAAATGGGCTGCATATCGTGAAGCATATTGTGGAGAATCATTGGCCATCGGAGAAATTTCTCGAAAATATGCAACATCCACTGGGCTTGGTTACCCCATTAGGAATGATATGCTGAGGTTGGTCCGAAATGCCTCTATGTTCTCGCCGTCTGTATCATGTTGGGAACTAGAAAGATGCGATATTGTTTATGTGGAGCAAAATTAGGTGGATAAAGTTAGCCTTGCATACTATATAAAATAATATATATGAATTCTTTTTGCATACATATATAAAAGATGGAGCTATTCTAGATAATTGATATAAAGTCAGCTTATTTCTTTGGTGTCGGATAGCTTTTTTTTTTCATTTCTCTAACAAAACAAAATGTCTGAGTCAATAACAACATCGAATCGTAATATCAAGATTGATGTGGTCAAAACAATGTTCAGAGACCGTAAAGTCTTGGGAATTGTTTCTTTTGCATCATTAGGTGGATTTCTCTTTGGATATGATCAAGGAGTTATTAGTGGTATTGTTACGATGGAGTCATTTGGAGCTAAATTTCCTAGAATTTACTCTGATGCTAACTATAAAGGCTGGTTCGTTTCTACCTTTCTTTTATGTGCCTGGTTTGGATCGATCCTTAATTCTTTAATGGTAGATAGGTTCGGTAGAAGGGACTCCATTATAATTTCTTGTTCTATTTTCGTCATCGGATCAATCTTCCAGTGTGCTGGTATTTCTATCAGTATGTTGTTCGCTGGTAGAGCGGTTGCAGGATTAGCTGTTGGTCAATTGACAATGGTGGTGCCGCTTTATATGTCTGAATTATCTCCACCAGCAGTTAGAGGAGGTTTGGTTGTTTTGCAACAGCTTTCAATCACGATTGGTATTATGGTTTCTTACTGGCTTGATTACGGAACTCATTTCATTGGAGGAACAGAATGTGCCCCAGGAGTGCCATATAAGGGGAATGCTTTTGACCCATATGTTGATGTTCCTATCGGAGGTTGCTTTGGTCAAAAGGACTCTGCCTGGAGAATCCCATTTGGTATTCAAATTGCCCCAGCTTTTATATTAGGACTTGGTATAATATTCTTTCCAAGATCACCTAGATGGTTGTTGTCAAAGGGACGGGATGAAGAAGCATATAACAACTTGCAATATTTGAGAAGTGCAGAAGGTGAAGAATTTATAGAAAATGAGTATCAACAAATTAAAGCAGAAGTCATTTTTGAACAGAGCTATAAACAAAGAAAATTTGGAGATAAAACTGGTATTGTTTTATTCTTTGCTGGTTATTGGGATCTCATTTCAACAATGTCAAACTTCAAAAGAGTATTCATTGGATCAGCTGTTATGTTTTTCCAACAATTTATTGGGTGCAATGCAATTATTTACTATGCTCCAACTATTTTCAGTCAGCTTGGTATGAACTCTACTACCACTTCGATGTTGGGTACTGGTGTTTATGGTATTGTTAATTGTCTTGCCACAGTTCCTGCTGTTTTTATGATTGATAAATTTGGAAGAAAGACTTTGTTAATGGCTGGTGCAGTAGGTACAGGTATCTCGTTGATTATAGTAGGTGCAATTGTTGGTAAATACGGCAATAGTTTATCTGAGCATGTTGTCGCAGGAAGAGCAGCTATTGCTTTTATATTCATATATGATGTTAATTTCTCTTATAGTTGGGCACCAATCGGCTGGGTCTTACCATCAGAAATTTTCTCTATTGGTATCAGATCTAAGGCCATATCTATTACTACATCATCGACATGGATGAATAACTTCATAATTGGTCTTGTCACT
The DNA here is from genome assembly GCA_030563145.1 of Schwanniomyces polymorphus var. africanus. Lineage (NCBI taxonomy): Eukaryota > Fungi > Ascomycota > Pichiomycetes > Serinales > Debaryomycetaceae > Schwanniomyces > Schwanniomyces polymorphus. The sequence continues at coordinate 253,639 of JAKUBG010000013.1, forward strand.
CCAATGATGTTAGAAACCATGAAATGGGGTACTTACATATTTTTTGCAGCTTTCGCTATAATAGCATTCTTCTTTACATTATTTATAATTCCAGAAACAAAGGGAGTTTCATTAGAAGAAATGGATGCAGTATTTGGAGATGTTGAAGCTCTTAATGAGAAGAACCATTATGTGCATCAAGAAGTTAAGGATTTAGAAAAGCCTGCTACAGAATTATCGGTATAGCTTATTTAAAAATAAACTATAGTATTTTAGCATTTTTGTAAAACTTTATTTAAAATTGTAGAATTTCTAATATATTTATTTTTTACTTCAAATTTTAAGGACATAATATTACACTAGAGACATGCTAGGTTGAAAGTTAATACTGTAAAACAAACAAAACCTTTAATTATTATTAAATATATTGAAAAATATATTAAACTAATATCTGTAATCGTTGAAAAACAAATTGCGAAAAAAGAATCTCCCGGGGGTGAGTCGAACACCCGATCTCAAGATTACTCTGAGTAACTCATTACAGTCTCGCGCCTTAGCCAGCTTGGCCACCGAGAGAATTTTCTTGAAATTGGTGGAAAATCAGCCGTTATAAGGTAATAGTTAACTAGTATTAATCGGACAGATTAGCCAAGAACGTTCGACTATATTTAAATTAAGTCATCTGTTTAATGGAAACTAGAAGATACTTAATGTGTATTATAGATGGCTTTTAAATTAAACTATACTACATACACCAAATGGATCCTATTTATACTTAATGAAAATTTCCTTCCATGCACTGTATGAGATAACCTGCTCCTAAATACAGCAGTCACTAGGACAGTCATACTGGATGGGTATATAGGTATGTGGTACCCCATAGACTATGTCAACTATTAGGGTTTGGTTAGAAGCTCAATTACACTTTGGTAGGACAGTGGCCTGGTGACATGGCTTGGTAGTAGCAATATCACGTGCATTTTAGTCTTTTTAGTAGATCTACTACAGAATATCAAAACTAAATGTAGGTTGCAGATGCAGGGAAGGACTTGATAATAAATCAAGGTATCTGCTCTTTAAATTCCTAGTGGGAATATGTCTTTAACTGAAAGATTTTATTTCTACTTGCCTGAAACAGCATATAGGTCATACAAGGAAATAGACAAATAAGTTGTAAGGAGATACCAGCTAAAAAATGGAGCAAGAGTGTTCATAAATGAAAAAAAATGATACCTACCATGTAGAAGAAAAAAAGGCGTTTTAAATAATACATAAACTATTAAATTTAAAGTGTATTAAGTTATCTAAATTTGGGGCAAAAAATGGACTAAGTTTTTGGTAAAACTTATCACTTTTGGAACACACTATAATTAGTTAAAGGTTTTTTCACAATCTTTATTTTCTACACATGCATTAAGTATATATTTATTAATCAATGTGTATACTTCGACAATCTAAATGATTTATTTTATAAGCTACTATTTAAAACATGGAATCCTGAACCAAGATTCTGGATTTGCCCATCTGGCAATTCCACCGTTGCTGAAGTATTTAAAGGAATCTTTACTTTTAGCGAAAAGTTTTTACCGGAGACCTCCCATGTTGAGGATATTTCTCCATAAGGAGAATCATGCTTTACTGAAACTTTAGTCAATCCCCCACCGGGGTATGGCTTAATTGAAAACCTTTTATAGCCAAGCTCAGTAATTTTCAAACCACCAACGTATTCATGTAAGAAAGTAGCCACGCTTCCAAGGGCGTAGTGATTGAATGATGTCATTTCACCAGGGTTTATAGATCCATCAGGGAGAATACTATCCCAGCGTTCCCAAGTGGTGGTAGCACCCATTTTTATTGGATATATCCATGAAGGACATTCTTCATTAAGCAACATAGAATATGCATCTTCGAGGTGATCAGTAAGTGCCAATGCTTTGGTTACAAAAGGGGTTCCTGCAAATCCAGTGCTGATGAGATAGTTCGATTTTTTGACTATATCTGATAATTTTTGACCAGCTTTTGTTAGTTCCTCATTATTCTCATATAAGCCAAAACATATGAAAAGAGAAAAAGCTGTTTGAGTATCATTAAGTAGATGGCCAGGTTGAAATACATATTTCTTTCTGAAATCTTCTCTACATTGGTTCCTTAATCTATTGTACTTTTCTAACAGATCATTTTTGCCCAAGATTTTAAGAATTGTCACAGTAGCATCTAATATGTAATATAAAAAAGCATCAGCTACTAGGAATGGGTCTGTCATTGCTTTGGCGGGATCGTCAGGTGGGGCAGCAGGGTCTAGCCAATCACCTAATTGAAGATTAGATCTGTCCCAAAGCATAAAATTCTTCTCTTTAGGTATCGATTCTAAGTATTTTATCATACTTTCTAGTTGATCTTCTAATATCTTTTTGTCTCCATTTGAATCATAGATTACTTTTGGAAGTACAACAGAACAATCTTGCCAAATCGCACATGATACATTATTCCAGAAATGATCCATGTACTTAATTGGATCTGGAACCACAACAGGTGGAGCGTAAGGATATTTAAAATTCTCTCTTAATAGCTGTTCACACCACAAATCTTTTAGCCAGCTGCTTAACATTCCAGAGCAATCTAAAAGAAAGTTTGCAGTCGGACCAAAAAGCGCTATATCACCCGTCCAACCCAATCTCTCATCTCTTTGAGGACAATCTGTAGGGAGGGAGACAAAATTTCCCCTGGTACTCCTAATAACATTGTCATGGAGTATATTGAGATTATTGTTGTCACATTCAAAGAAACCGATCTGCTTAATACCATTTGTGATTACGTCATATTCAATGGAATTTAAATCTAGTTCACCTATCCAATTTTCCACCTGACAATATCTAAATCCATGATATGTAAAGCGGGGTCTATACAGTTCACCGTCAGCATCTCCTTTGAATATATAAGTATCTGTCGCATCAGCAAGTCTTAACGGCCGGACACCTAATTCTCCATTTTCCAAGACTTCAGCATGTTTAAACGTAACCGCATGTCCCTTTGGAGCTTTAATTCCAGAAAATTTTACAAAACCAACTGCATTTTCTCCAAAGTCTAGTATTCTTTTACCGGAAGGAGTTATGATTAACTCCTTGGCCCTCAACGTCTTTAATACCCGAATACCGGGGAACACTTGCGGCTCGATGCTAGGACTCGGAAGTTCACATATTTCAACATCCTTCCAATTTGAATCATCTTTTAAGTTTGAAGTAGACCATCCTTCAATCTCTAAGTTAGCATCATATTCTTCACCATTATATAGCTCTGCCGATAAAATAGGTCCATAATTTGATTTCCAAGATGAGTCGGAAATAATCTTCCCCATAGTGCCATCATCATATTTAATTTCCAATTGTAAACATAGTTCTCTCTTATAGCCATATATATTGGAAATCCCCCCTTCAAAACATAGATGTCCGCTGAACCAGCCAGCTCCAACACGAGCACCAATTACATTTATATCATTCTGAATCAAATTTGTAACATCATAATATTGATGTAATAAACGTTTCTCATAAGTCGTCCAGCCAGGAGCTAAAAAATCTTCACCAATTTTCATGCCATTGATTTCAATTTCATATATACCTGCAGCAGTACTAAAAATCTTAGCACTCTTGACTTTCTTGTTGACTGAAAATGCCTTTCTAAAAAGAGTTTCTGGTGGCCTTCCATCTTCACACTTTGGTTGATCTTTCATCGAAATGAAGCTAGCATCCCACAATTTGATGTTCAAAATCCCAACTTGGAACTGATAGTCAGGACTCCATTTTGAAAATTCAGTCGGGTTGTTCATTCCAGAGACCCTCACACTAATCACAACTTCCAGCTTAGAATCTAAAGGATCAGCTGGCCATGGGTTGTGAACAGAACTGGATGAATTTATAATTTCAAATTCTTTGTATTCATTTTCATGTTTTGATTTAATTCGTAACTGATAGCAAGCCTGGGACCAGTCTTTTTCATTACCTTCAACTATCCACGAAATCCTTGGGGTACTTGTATTCAAAATACCTTCACCTATTTCCCCCGAAATACCTTCCAATGTTATAGCTTTAACTCTCATTAGTCGCTATATTTACTGTTTGTGATCTAACCATAACGTTATGATGGACAATTTATATGTGATTGTGGGGGATCAATTATCCGAAATGCCGGAGTAATGATAAAATACCAAAATGCGCTTTATCGGGATATCTTTGATTGTCTTTTTTAAACTCAAAAAAATACGAATAAATGTCTCCATATTGTCTCAGAGGTTCCTTATGCGGATTATAGGGTAGGATGCGAAATACTTACTGACTTTGTTTCAATATATATAAAAGATTAATTTTGGAGTAGATTAATTTGGGAGTAGATTATTACGGAAGTTGCTTGATAATTATGTGGCTTCTAAAAAATAAGAGTATGGACGATGAGTTAGAAGAACTCGAGGTTGAATTATCAAATAACAATATTAAACTAAAATACCTTGCAGATGATCAGCAAGCTTTAGAACATAGTACAACGAAGTGGGAAGTGCTTAAAACACAAAAATTGGTTACTTTTTGGATTATTGTTGGTGGCTTTTATTCTTCTTTGATAGGCTTTGAAACCCAGGCTGGTGGTTTTGTTCTTCTGATTCCTCAATTTAGACAGGATTTTGGACATAATGTTGATGGCAGTTATACCTTAGAGGGATCTTGGCAGTCTGCCATTACTGGTGGACCATACGGGACTAATGTTCTAGCTCTTTTGCGGGGTCGTACTTATCTGATAGAATTGGAAGAAAGTATGCTATCCTTATAGGATGCATTTGCACTATACCTTTTGTCATTTGTGAAGTAATCGCTACCAAAATTGAAGTTTTTTTCGTTGGAAAATTTATGAACTCCTTTTTTTTGGGTGTTCTACAGACTTCTATTGCCTCGTACCTTGCAGAAATACCTCCATTGGCCTTGAGAGGTGTCTTAATTGCATTATTAAACCTTTGTCAAGCTTTGGGAGGTTTAGTAAGTGCGATTATAATGTATGGCGTAAGAAATGTTGATAATAGATGGACATATAGAAGCATGTTAGTTGCTCAGTTTTTTTTCAGTGGGGTGTCAATTATATTTTGTGTGTTCATGCCTGAATCACCCTACTGGCTTTTATCAAAAGGTAAAAATAAAGTAGCATTGAAGGAGATTCATCGGTTATATAAGAGTAAAAAAACAGCTGTTGCTCAATACGCTGTAGCTTGCCTTACTATCTTAGAAGCTAACCAGGCTAATGCTGACTCAGATAGCATTTTAGAGTGTTTTAAAGGGACAAATTTGAGAAGAACGCTAATTGCAATGCTTCCAATGCTCATGCAATCTCTCTCTGGTGTTGCTTATATTAGTAACTACTCTACTTATTACTACCAACTTGCAGGATTTAGTGACACTAATTCTTACCAAATAGCAGTTGGGGCACAAGCTTTATCACTTGCTGGAAATATGACATCATGGTTCCTTTTAGATAGAATTGGAAGAAGATATTCTCTATTTCTAGGAATTGGCAGCTTATTTGTATTAAACCTTCTAACAGCTTCATTGGGGTTAGATACCAATTATTTTAGGGCAGTTCAGGCATCTTGTGGCTTCATGGCTATGTACAACTATTTTTTCAATATCGCAATTGGACCAGTAGCTTATGTTATCGCTTCTGAAATACCAACAAGTAGATTGAGGGCAAAGACTACAGCAATAGCATTTTTCACAAATAATGCATTCAATTGTATGTGGGCATTTGCATTGCCATATATGTTTAACGAAGACCAAGCTAATATGGGATCAAGTATAAATTTTATATTTGCTGGGTGCTGTTATATATCTCTTTTTGTATTTTACTTCTATCACCCTGAACTGGGTGGTAAGTCTTTTGAAGATCTTGACGAAATGTTCGACGCTAAACTCCCTGCTAGGCAATTCAAACATCATCAGCGTGCTAACCATGTGAACCTAGACCTAGAAATAAATGAGAAGAGACATCTGACAAGTTTTGTTGAGATAGTAGGGAAAAGTGCAGATGGTTCTGGTAACTAATAAAGCATTTGATTATTCATTTGTTAATCTTATTATATACCTTGAAATTCAAGAAATGCGCTTTATATAGATAATATGGTATTGTCTAGGTTTCGCGTGGTTGCAAAAACTTCTCAGAGAACTGCATAAATAATAACGGTGAAGAAATACGATTGATGCAGATAATATTACATAGGGCTAAATCAATACTAGGTCTAAATGGAAATATTAATATATATATGTTTGAAAGTTATTTAATATGTGTGAAAATAAGCAGCACAATATGATTAAATTCACTTTACTTAGAGTTTATATAACGTGGATAGTCTATGACATATAAGGCGTGCATAACGCATGAGAAGACGGCATTATATGAATAACAGTACTAATAATATATGAATCATGTTACAAAAAAGGACATGCGAGTATGGAATACGGTATTGTACTGGTATATATTGATCGACTTTATGACAACAAGGAAATGATATTTTGAAACTAATAAATTGCTATTTACATATTCTACTCAATTATTTGACTCCTCAATTATCATTTTATATATGGGCCGAAAGATATTGATCTTGGGCTAAAATATTCACCACTTGAAGCAAATTCTAGTAACCTGTATTTTAGGACGTATTTTAGGATGCATTTTTTTTTGATTTAATTTGTTAATTTGAATATATACAAATTATGCCTCTCATCAAGTAGATACCTAAGTAATAAACAAAATGAATCGTTAAAGACCAACTGCAGGACTAATAAATTATCACTTACCTACTATGACCAATCCATAAATATCGTAAATTAAATATTAAGTCGTATTATATAGAAACAATTATATGTGAGTTCATAAACCTCCTAATATGTAATAACCAAGAGTTGCTATACCTGCAATAGCTGTACCTAATTTAAAGAAACTACCTGGTCCTGAGGGATTCACATTACCAGTCCTTCCAAACCAAACCTTACCATTATAATCTCTCATAGAGACTTCTAAAAATTCTTCCTTTTTACTATTAGATGGTGGATATCTAGCCTTCATCAAAGAGTCATTCCACAAGGCTTGCTCAACGGTAGTTCTCTCATGTGTAAAACTGCGGAAGGAAAAGAATCCATGATATGCTCCATAACCAGATTGACCAATACCACCGAATGGTGCATTAAGTAAGGCAACATGCATCAAAGTGTCGTTAACGATTGTACCACCAGATCTAACTCTAGTTAAAATAGTATCAACTTGCTTGTTCTTTCTTCTTGAAGTAGCTCCACCAGTAAATATATATTGTGCCAATGGAGTATCATGACGAGTTATCAATTCATCAAGAGCCTTATTTAAGTCAGAGTACTCTAAGATTGGTAAAATAGGACCAAATATTTCGCCCTTCATAGTAGAGTCTTCCCAATCGACATTGTTAACAACTGTTGGTGCAATATATCTTGATTTTTCGTCACTAGTACCACCAGCAATAATTTCACCTTTAGTTGTTTTAATTATCTTCATTAAATTGTTAAAAGCCCTATCATGAATTATGTGTGTATAGTTTTCTGACTTTTCATCAAGGCCAGAAAAGAATTCCTCATTCATAACCTCCAAAATAACTTTAGTAAATGTTGCTTTAATAGACTTTGGAACCAAAGCATAATCAACAGCAACACATGTTTGACCTCCATTTGTAAATCTACCCCAAAGAATTCTTCTTGCGATAACTTTAAGGTCTTTTTCTGAACAATCATCCAAAATAATAGCTGGTGACTTACCACCCAATTCTAAGATTACTGGAGTTAATGTTTCAGCAGCTTTCTTTGCAATAATCTTACCTACTGTTGGGTTACCTGTGTACATAATTTTGTCAAATTTCTGATTCAAAACTTCAGTAGTCTCTTCAACACCACCATTTACAACATAAAATATATCTTTATCCAATGAATCAGTCAAAATCTTCGACATTAATGAAGAGAAATGTGGTGTTAATTCTGTTGGCTTAAAAACAACAGCATTTCCTGAGGCGAGAGCACCAACAATAGAAATAACAGAAAGCATAAGCGGATAGTTGAATGGTGAGATAATCAATACAACACCAAGAGGAATTCTCTCAATATAAACAGGAGCAGTTGCTAAAGCAATTGGGATATCAGTAACCTTTTCTGGTTGTACCCATTTGTGAAGATTAGCCATTGTGTAAAGAATATCATTTAAACACCCACGAAGTTCAAGAGATTTTGTCTCAGCAGTGGACCTGTGGAAATCTTCATACAATGCATCACATAACGCATCGGCATTGTCCTTTAATGCAAAATAAAGATTTCTCAATTGATTCAATCTAAATTGAACCAGATGGGTTTTCTGGTCCTTATGGAAAGAATCTTTTAATCTTTGCACTCCTACAGGGATGTCCTTGATTGCTGTGTATTTCAAAACACCTGCTGAATCGTTACTTAAAACCAGTTTAGCTTCAGTAGTGGTAGCTTTACTAGCAGCTTTACTAGTAGCTTTTTCATTTACCTTTGTTTGCAAGGTTCCATTTTGAGCCTGTTTCGTCATAATTAATGTTATATATCAGAATTATTCTCTTAATATCACTTTCTAGATCCTTTTGAATATAACTTTAATCAATTCGTCCAAATTAAATACTACTTTATCTTGCACCTATTTGGTTGTAATTTATACTTTAAATTCTCCCCTCGTTATTCTTCACATGCCTAGTGTATCATATGAAAGATTAGCTTATCCGGGGGATGCTGGTGGCGTTGTGAAATCGAGGGCAAATACATCACATGATTTATCATACTTAATATCATGTGATATAGTGAACGTGAAAAGTAACGTGATTTAATTGCATGATAGCATAATCAGATAATCATTAATTTTTGATGATTAATTGCAAATTGTAGTATTCATTTTATTCATCAATTATGAGCGATCAAAACGTTAGAAATGAGGTCATAGAGCCTTCTAACAACATATTGACGAGCGAGGATGCTATTCAAGCAAATGATGCAACTAGAGAAGCAGCTAGCGGTCATAATTCTAGAAGACAAAGCATTGCTGAAGTAGCACAAATACAGGAGAGCAACCCCCTGAGTTGTGATGTATCAGATAAAGAATGCAATGAAAGAGTCAGCTTATTGAAAGGAATACCCACAGGAGCTCATGGTGAGAATTATCAGTTTGATAGTATTGATGAAAGGGTAGATGAAAACCTTTCGAGTGAGGAGGATAGAGCCAAGAAGATAGAATCTAAAAACGAGAGCATCGAAGAGTTTAGACCCAATGGAAGAGAACATTCAGAGAGCATCGATGGAAGAAATGAGAAAGAGAAGTTTAGTTTAAAACATTGGGAAGTAGATAAGGATCTTCCAGCGTTAAATGTAACAACGGATCCAAATTTAAAATCTTGTCTTTCGCTCAATAGTGAATGTAGACTGAACGACACAGAAAGGTCTGAAGGTGAGAAAGATAAGGAGATGCATCCACTATTTTACATTAAACCAGACAGTATAAGTCCCAACTTACATGGTCTATTATCACGGAACTCAAAAACGACTCCAGTGAATGTAGATAGGGATGTTGGACATACTATAGCATCACCAATAGTATCAAGTAACTCAAATAGTGCTATTTCTAGTGCTCCCAATTCACCTCCCTTATTATTTCAAAGTAGGGTGAAATCTCCCCCTATTTCTAGAGCAAATTCTCTTAGGTACACGTTTGAAGGGGATAAAAGGGTAATCGATGCAATGAAAGAATCGAATAATGACTCAGTAGATTCAGGATTTGGAATTGAGAAAGAGTTGGAGCCAGATTCCAAATTGCATTTATTGATAGGTATAACAGGTTGCATTTCTGTCCATAAGAATGTATTCTTAATAATTGAAAAGTTATTCGAATTATACACTCATGAGAAATTGGAAATCCAAGTTGTTCTTACTGAAGCCGCGGAGCATTTCCTTGTGGACAAGATGCCCAAATTTGAAAGTTTAGGGGTAAAGGTGTGGTTCCATGATGACCTAACCAAATATTATTCTAATAAAAAGAATGAGAAAAATTCTTCTATGAAGATAAATGCTAATGTTTTATATAAGTATATGCTCAACTATGAACTAGTGAGATGGACAGATGTGTTTTTAATAGCTCCACTTTCTGCTAATACTTTAGCAAAGATGATCAACGGTTTATGCGATGATCTTTTGAATAATATATTACGGATATGGCCAGTTGTTCAAAGCTTTTATACCGATGGGCAAAAGCTGCAAAAAAATGCAATCTTAACCAATGAATGTGATTCTCCAAAGTCAATAATTGCAGCATTAGCCTTGACCAGTGCCATGTACTCACACCCAATTACAAAGAACCAAATTGCCATATTACAAGATACATACCCCAATATCAGTATATTAAAACCCGTGGAAAAGTTTGTTGATGTAGATGGAAATATTTCCATGGGAGGAATGAGGTCGTGGAGAGAAGTTGTTGATTTCGTATCGAAGAAATTAGGACCTCCACAACATGATGAAGATGAAGAAGAGGAAGAAGAAGAAATAGAAGAGAAGGAGGATAAATTAAACAATTCTAGAGGCGAGTCATCATTTGAAGATTCCGATATTGATAGCATTGATGATGATGACGATGACAGTCATGTCCACTTAAACAAAGTTGGAGATCAGCCAGAATCTAAAACAATTCAGAATCCGGCTACTAATGAAAAACCATCGCTTATGACTACTTAGAGTATATATATTTATTTATAATCATCGAAATTTAATATATGTGTGAGCATAGCTTCTTTTCAATGACTGAATATAAATTGCGACTTTCTTAGCCCATTTTTTAATATTTCCCCAAATCTCCCTAGGCCAGTTTTTGTTGTTAAGAAGCCATTCATTAAACATTAAACAATATGAAATTTGATTTTGATCCTAAGCAATTCAGTAAGCAAAAATACTTAATAGGAGGAATTGACGTTTACGTCTACAATTCAGATGTTTTAGAACAATATATAAAAGACCATGAGAGTAAAGCAACCACGACTACCGAGAAAATTGATCAAATACCAATAAATGTGATGTATCTAATTCACGGAAGAGGCGAGGATTATAAAAGCACGGAATCTGCTGCCAATTATACTTTAAACAAAGTGTATTCTGGTAGAAAGTTGGAAGTACCATTAATTTGTGTTGCCTTCGATAGCAGAAATCACGGAAGTAGGTTAGTAAACAAAAAGAATAACGGAGCTTGGTCAGAAGGAAATGACACACATGCTCTTGATATGCTTTCCAGTATTGAAGGTACAATTGCCGATCTTAAATTAGTAATGGATTATTTACCTGGCTATCTTAATTTAGAACACTTTTTATCTCCCAGAACAAAGAAAATACACGGCACCAAGATTATTCATAAAAACATATTAAGTGGATATTCAATGGGTGGTCATACAATTATCCGTTTTGCTAATTTATATCCGGATTCTGTCGATATTTTAAATCCTGTAATAGGATGTCCTGACTTGACCTCATTATTCATTACTAGATTGTGCAAGGAACCCGTTGGTTCTGACGCTTTTTACAAAAAATGGTACTATTATGACTATGATGAACTTAATTTACCAGAAGAGATAAGATACAACAATTACCCAGAGCAATTACACAACAGAGTTAGTGAACAAGATAAAGCTATTTTTGAGAATTTCCCATTCAAGAAGATAAAATTGTTTGCTGCTTTTGGTGAAAAGGATAAACTAGTTCCACCTTTATTATCTGATTTATGGATACAGTTATACAACAACAGTAATTTCGATACTGAAGAATTTACCCAACCAGATGTTGGACATGATGTCACTACTGAGATGTTAGATAAGTTTGCCAATTATTTATTAAAGCATCTCATCTAGGTTATATATGTTGATATGTTACGAACAGTATATAGTAAATTATCGTTTTTGTGTAATTTAGTGATAACACTGTTAAGTATTATTTTGTAGTTTACAAATATTGAGGATATTTAGTAATTTAAATGGACTATGATTCATCCACTTTCTACATCGGTGAATTCCAATGCTATACCCATGCCTCGTCCTAACTTTACTGACGAAGGATCGTCATTAATAAGTGGCGGTGGAGGAATTAATTCTGCAGATTCGGTCAACTTTATAACCTTTAATCAAGATGCCTCATGCGTGGCCGTGGGTCTTAATAACGGATTTAAAATATTTAATTGCAAGCCATCTTTTGGCAAATGCTTTCAAGTAAAGAGGGAGCAAGCTGTACGGATAGTAGAAATGTTGTATTGTACATCTTTACTTGCTATTGTATATTTAGGAGAGGAACCGGGATCATCTCCTAGAAAGTTGAAAATAATCAATAGTAAGAGAAACATAACTATCTGTGACTTAACTTTTCCGTCTGCAATTTTACAGGTGAAATTGACAAAGGAGAGAATGGTTGTGTTATTAGAGGAGCAGATATATATATATGAAGTAACAACAATGAAATTATTGCATACTATTGAAACTAGTCCTAATAGCAGTGGGATTTGTGCTATTTCCCTTGATGATGAAAACATGTTCTTAGCATACCCTTCACCTCCTAAGACTATAGTACATGATTCTTTGTTGGTTACTGGAATTAATACCAATGGTGGTTTAAATTCAGCTCAAAACAATATCCAATCAGTAAGTAATAGCCCAAATAGAGTTGGCGATGTGATTATATTTAATTTATTAACATTACAACCATTGTCAGTCATTGAGGCTCACAAAGCAAGTTTGGCATCAATTGCTCTCTCAAGGGATGGTTCACTCTTAGCAACTGCATCAGATAAAGGAACTATTATCAGAGTATTTTCAGTGGCCACTGGGGTCAAGCTTTATCAATTCAGAAGAGGTACATATCCTACTAAAATATATTCATTAAGTTTCAGCTCAGACAAAAAGTATGTAATCGCTACTAGTTCCACTGAAACGGTTCATATTTTTAGACTAGGTATTGAAGAATCGATTGAACACAAGTATAACAGCAAGAAGAGGAATAGACCCATTCCTGAATATGAAACAATTGCTGAGGAGAATGAAATTGATAACAAAGATAATCAGAATGTAGAAGAAGAGGAAATAAGAGATGATGGAGATGATAGTGATGCCGACGTTGATGCTAATGATGATGATTCATTAGAAATAGTCTCCAATAAACAAAGAAAATTATCTCTTAGTTCTATAAATTCTCTCAATAGTACGAATTCAGGTGTTAGTAATGATGATGCGTTTAAAGAGCCCAAAAATGAGCCTTTAATCGACCAGAATAGATTATCAGTTGCTAGAATAATTAGGCGTTCTTCACAGATTCTTGGTCGCAAAGCGGCTCAGAAAATGGGGGATTTTCTTCCATCAAGATTTTCGTCAATCCTAGAACCTACCAGGCATTTTGCATCTTTAAAAATTAATTCCATTGGTAAGGATGTGAAATCCTTAGCAGTAATGTCAAATGAAGTACAAGAGGACGTAGTGTCTCAAGTATTTGTCAAGTCGACTGATAATGATTCAGCTATATCTACGTCACCTCACTATAGCGAGTCCTCAAGCTTGAAAGAACTTACTGCTTTAAATCTTTTGCATATCAACGTGGTTACTTCCGAGGGCTTCTTTTATACATATGGCTTGGAGCCCGAGAGGGGTGGTGACTGTATCCTCTTGAATCAATATTCACTTCTAGATGAAGCTTCATAATGGTAATTGAATGCTTATCTTTTATACTTATGTTTTATACTTATTATAGGTTTTGTATCAATATAAAAGCGGTAAGATAATTGTGCAGCGTATCACGCGACCACGCACGTGACTCAGAAAAATTCCTAAATTGATGAGCAGAAAAGTGAAGACATTAGTTATTGTAAGCAATTAGGTCTTAAGGTAAGGGATGATTCAACAGAGAAAGAGGTTATCCGCTGGACTTACAGTTACTTCCAAAGTATTTGTAAGATCGAGAAATGGTAATGCAACGAAAATAGTGAGAGAACACTATCTTAGGGATGATATTCCTTGTTATTCAAAATTATGTACAAAGTGTCACAGCATTTTAAAGGCTGATGCACTGGGAGAAATGCCCAAATTTGTCTTATCTGATACACCTCAGAAGATCAATGGGAGTCTCCATTACATACTTGTAGACACTAATATCATTTTGCATGCTATAGATTTATTAGAAAATGTGGAATGTTTTTACGACGTTATTATTCCGCAAACAGTATTAGAAGAAGTTAAGAATAGATCATTCCCAATTTATCAAAGAATCAGAGGGTTAGTGAAATCCGAAGAAAAGAGATTTGTTGTTTTCCATAACGAATTCAACGAAGCAACATTTGTGACTAGAGAAAAAGGTGAAATAATTAACGATAGAAATGATAGAGCAATAAGAAAGGTTGGAACTTGGTACAATTCTCATCTCAACCTGAATAATTCAGAAAAGCCTGTGAAGATTACTTTTATTTGTAACGATAAAGATAATAGAGAAAAAGCCCTTAAAGATGGCCTTGATGCTAAATCATTAAATGAATATATCGAATGTCTCCCTAATGCAGACGACTTGAGAGATTTGATTCCAAATGAAGGTGAATCTTCCTATGGTCACGTCAAGGAAACGACATATCCTGAATATTACTCTAACTCCAGAATCATGGGTGGTGTTAAGAACGGTACTTTGTATCAAGGTATATTGAATATATCAACATATAACTTTTTGGAAGGTACTGTGCACGTTCCTGCTTTTAAAAAGCCATTACTTATAATCGGCTCTAAGAACTTAAATAGAGCTTTTAATGGTGACTCTGTCATTGTGGAGCTTTTACCAAAAAACAAATGGAGAGAGCCATCAACCACAATTATTGAAGAAAGTTCGTTAGGGGAGAATGATAATGCAGATGATGACGATGAAGCCGATGCCGATGTTACTGGTGGTATCGTTTCTGATAAGGAGCGTAGATTATTAGCACAAGAAGCAATCAAAGAAACATCCAATGCCCAAGATGAAAACTATCAAAAAAGATTGCAACCAACTGCAAAGGTTGTGGGTATTATGAGAAGATCCTGGAGATATTATGTTGGTCAAATTGCACCAACTTCTGTGTCTGCAGATGATACTGGTAATGCTTCTAAAAATTGCTTTGTTATTCTTATGGATAAATTGTTACCAAAACTCAGAATCCGTACCAGGAAAGCAAAGGAATTATTAGGACAAAGAATCGTTGTTGCTGTGGATTCATGGCCATCTACTTCAAGATATCCTCAGGGTCATTTCATTAGATGTCTTGGAGCAATAGAAAGTGCTGAAGCAGAAACGGAAGCTTTGTTGTTGGAACATGATGTTGAATATAGGCCATTTTCTAAGAATGTCCTTGATTGTTTACCGAAAGAAGGTAGCGACTGGAAAGTGCCTACTAGTGCTGAAGACGCAGATAGTACATACGCTAAAAGAAAAGATTTAAGAGACAAACTTGTTTGTTCTATTGATCCTCCAGGATGTGTTGATATTGATGATGCATTGCATGCTCAAAAGTTACCAAATGGTAACTACGAAGTAGGTGTCCACATTGCTGATGTCACCCATTTCGTTAAGCCTAACACTGCATTGGATAATGAAGGTGCAGCAAGAGGAACTTCAGTCTACTTAGTTGATAAGAGAATTGATATGTTACCTATGTTATTAGGTACCAACTTATGTTCATTAAAGCCATACGTTGAAAGATATGCATTTTCTGTTATTTGGGAATTAGATGAGGACGCAAATATAGTTAATGTTGATTACTCGAAATCCATCATTCAATCTAAAGAAGCATTTTCATATGAACAAGCACAATTGAGGATAGATGATAAGGCCCAAAATGACCCATTAACTCAATCTATGAGGATTTTATTAAAATTATCCAAGAAGTTAAAGCAAAAGAGATTAGATGCTGGTGCTTTGAATCTTGCTTCTCCAGAAGTCAAAGTTCATATGGACAGTGAAACCTCTGATCCTGGTGAAGTTGAAATTAAGAAATTGTTAGAAACAAACTCTCTTGTTGAAGAGTTTATGTTGTTTGCCAACATTTCTGTAGCCAGAAAGATTTATGATGCATATCCACAGACAGCCATGTTAAGAAGACATGCACCACCACCTGCTACTAATTTTGAAATGCTTAATGAAATGCTTAGAGTAAGAAAACCTGGCATGACAGTTTCCTTGGAATCTTCAAAGGCATTGGCTGATTCTTTAGATAGATGTGAAGATCCAAATGATAAATATTTTAACACATTGTTACGTATTATGTCTACAAGATGTATGATGGCTGCAGAGTATTTCCCTTCAGGTTCATACGGTTATCCTGAATTTAGGCATTATGGTTTAGCTGTTGATATCTACACTCATTTCACATCTCCTATCAGAAGATATTGTGATGTTGTAGCCCACAGACAATTGGCCGGTGCTATTGGTTTTGAAAGTCTTGATCTCAGTCATAGAGATAAGACTAAGATGGAGATGATTGTCAAAAATATAAATAGACGTCATAGAAATGCCCAATTTGCTGGTAGAGCAAGTATTGAATACTACGTTGGACAGGTAATGAAAAACAACGAATCAGAGCAAGAAGGTTATGTTATTAAATGCTTTAATAATGGTATTGTTGTTTTAGTCCCTAAGTTTGGTGTAGAGAGTTTGATTAAGTTGGAGACTCTTGGTGATGTCAACTCTGCAAACTATGACGAAGACAAGTTTGAATTAACATTCAAAGACTTGAACGGAAATATGAAGACTGTCGGTGTTTTCGATAAAGTTAAGGTTGATGTTATGTCCGTTAAGGATGAGGTCTCAGGTAAGAGAAAGGCACAATTCTTATTGAAATAAGTAGCATTTACGTTCATTAGATGAATCACTAAATAATTATCTATAAATAAATTAGCATTGTTTTAAATAAAATCCACAACTAAGACGAAGCGGAGTATTCCGTAAGTTGCTTAATATTGATAATCTTGATATTATGCTCTTTAGAGAACTTAACACAGTCATCTAATCTCATCATTAATCCATCTTCATCTCTGACTAACTCACATATAACACCAGCAGGTTGTAATCCCGCAAATTCACATAATTGCACAGCTGCTTCTGTGTGGCCTCTTCTTTTTTTAACTAAACCTGGTACTGCTCTTAATGGGAGCACATGGCCAGGTCTGATGAAGTCTTCTGGCTTAGATGTTGGATCAGCCAATTTACGAACAGTCAAAGCTCTATCGTGAGCAGAAATTCCAGTAGTAGTACCATGTGCGTAGTCACAGGTTACAGTATAGGCAGTACCGTGTCTATCGGTTTGGTTTGCTAACATTGGATGCAATCCAAGCTTGTCAGCTCTTTCTGTGGATAATGGGGCACATACGTAACCTGAGGAGTAACGAACTAAAAATGCCATATTTTCTTGTGTGATTAATTCAGCGGCCATGATCAAGTCCCCTTCATTCTCACGGTCTTCATCGTCCATCACCACTAAGAACTTACCGTTCTTAATGTCTTCCAACGCTTCGGGTATGGTACTGAATACTTGGGACATATTAATTTGTTGTGAGTAAATTAGATTAAAATATAAGCTATTAATGAATTCCAGTAACTATGATACCGAAAGAAGCCAATTAAACCGTTATATATACAATCTGGTAACGTAAATAGAAAAGCTTAGTAACTAATGGTGAACACTAGAAATTTACGATTCTCGGTCAGTCATCAAATTACTAAGAACACAGTAATGAGGGCCAAATTTGGTTTACGCAGCTGAACTGGTAAGAATCATGCCGATGACGTCGATGTATTTTAGCGAGAGTGTACGGCGAGCGTCTGGCCCAGTAAGTTTGTGGCCCTCAGTAAATTAATTATGGCCCTCTCAATTGTTATCCTAGCAGAGATGTTAGTTGGTTAATTAAAGAATATATGGTATTAAGGTTACACATGCTATCTGGTTTCCCTTAGCCAGAGACTCTTACCATTATGTGAAATTGACCATTGCATGAGGTATAATAGACAGGTCGCATAACTCGTTCAATCTGACAAATATCGCCAAATTAGGTAGTCCAACAAAAGAGATATATATTACAATAATAAATGGTTTGTTTAGGTTACATCTTATAAGATTCATTGAAGTACAGATTAGTTGAAAACTATCATATTCCTTTATTTTAGTGGTTTTTTTGATTATTTTAGCATTTTTATTAACCCTCCCGAGAAGCAATATATAATTTACTTGATTCCAAAAGGTTCCGAAGAAAAACGAATTGGTTCCTCTGACTTAACTTACAATTATAATACCATATAGCAAGTTAATAATTTCTCTATATCTTGTTTTATGTATCCATGGATCAAATTCAATGCCATTAGTTGCAGCTATTGAACTAAAATAACCGGCACTGTCTGCAGGAAAGATTTTCAAATTGAATTTATCAGTATATCTGTTACAGAAGACACCTACCTGAGAAAAGTAATCATGAATGGCGATTTAGCAACATTCAGTAAGGTTCATAATGCAAAATATGGCGATGATGATGAAACAGAATTTTTCTTCCAAAAAATAGAGCTTGGAAACAAGATAGTTCTTAATGTGCAAATTAATGGAGCCATGGATACTACATTCGATATTCCTATGTCATCTAGACAAGCAATAACTGTCAATAATACCTTAGGTAATGAAGAAGATACAGGAGTAGAGCCAATAATCTTGGTTGGTGATTACCAGAACTTAAAGATTCAAGTGGTAGCATCCCAAATAGGAAAGCTAGTATTACAATCCCAGAATCCTAAAAACGTCATTCTTTCAATTGGATCTAAATGGTTTGGAAAAGGTGACACTACTAATGATGACGATTTTGACAAATTAATGTTCATTTTGGGAAATGTGAAATCGTTATTATCATAGTTTACAAAATTTACGTTGTATATTAAATATAGTTTAAGAGTATTAAAATCGCTGAAATATCTATTTCTTTACGGCTGGCTTAGCAGGAACTAATCTTTCCTTTTGTCCATAAACTAATTTATGTGGCTTCATAAATGAATTTACGACTGAATCGTCTATCTTGCTTCTTCTTTCTTGGTATGCTTGGACAAATTCTTGTAATACATCAATACATTCCTTCTTCATCTCACCAGACAAGATTTCACCTTTTCTGTAACCATCAGCTAAGTCAGCTAACTTCTTATCATCATCACTGAAGAAAGATAAATATTGGTATGCAACATCTACATCTGGATTACCACCGAGCTTTCTATGTTCTTCAACAGATGTCTTACCACCAGAGAATGCATATTTATTAATCTTCTTTTGAATTTGCTTAGGAGTATCAGTCATGAAGATAGAGGTAGTGGTATCAGATGCTGACATCTTGGTGGATGCACCTTGCAATGCAGGGAAGAACTTAGCATGGATCAAGGCTGGCTTCGAAAACTTCAACTTATCGGCCACATCTCTACAAACTCTGAAATATGGATCTTGATCAATGGCACATGGAATCAAACATGGGGTTTTTGGTGGTAATCCTAAAACATCTGGGAAAGAAGATGGAAAAGCAGTAGCAATTTGGATACTAGCAAAGTGTAATTTACCAATACAATCTGAGTCTTGGAAACCAAATACGGCCTTAGCAGTTGATGTAGTAATTTGTCTAGAGGTTCTAACGACATTTTCGTAAAAAGCACCACCCATGTAATCTAAATCAGAGAAAATAAAGGTATTTTCTGGATTGAAACCAACAGCAATGATGTCTTTTGCATTATCAACAGAAAACCCCTTAACATTTTCAATGGTTAATTTTGGCTTAAATAAGAATTTTTCGTCATCAGTTAATTCAACAATTAATGGAACATCGAAGACATCTTGTAACCATTTAGTGAAAACAAAAGGGATCATATGACCCAAGTGCATCGAGTCAGAAGATGGACCTCTACCAGTATATAAGAAGAATGACTCACCACGTTCATACATGCCTAAGATCTTGGTCAAATCTCTTTCAGAAAAGAATACTCCTCTCTTTAAAAATGGATGTGGTTCATGTCCAGTTATAGCCTTGAAATTGTCTAAAGTCTCTTTGGTAATGGCTCTAGTACCAAATTGTTTAATCAATTTATCATAATCAATGTCTTGAGCTTGTCCATCAACAACAGCACCTTCAACTTCCCATGGTGTAATTTTTTGTTCTGCCTTGAGGTCCAAGTTAGCAACACCTTCTTCAATGTTATTTTGAGCCATTAAGTATATATTCTTTTCTTGTATAGTTAAAAGATCTATTTTCCTAATCTCTGAAATAATTTCTTTAGGAAAGTTACACAATGTCAAATGTCAAATGAAAAATTAAATCTACGGCTTCATCAGTTGACTACTGACTACTGACTACTGACAATCTACATCGAAAACTTAACTAGTTATACTATTTATTAATAGTCCTATTAGTACGTCAAGTAAATATACATTAGTTACTTACATGTGCTCTATCGATTTTTTAAAAATCATAAATTATTGTTTATTTTAAACCCATGCAAGCAAAAACAGCAAAAAAATACTAATATAAACAAATTTTAAACCCTCCTTTATAAATTATATATATGGAACATATTTTAAAAGTTAAGTTTAGTGAAGAACCATTTGTTTTTACCAGCTTGGTGCTTTTCTTCTAAAGCCTTCTTGACGACCTTCTTAGCTTCTTCTCTTTGGGATGGTTCTTCTAAAGCTTCAGAGGTAACAGCAGCCTTGAAAGATTCAACATCTAAGGAGTATCTGGTTGGCATTAAGTGGTTGTAGTTAACTAATTTAACAAATGGCTTGACCTTGGTTCTCTTGGCGGTCTTCTTAGCACCTAAGTTCTTGGTGACCTTTAATGGGTATCTTTCAATACCAACAACAATGGCGTGTGGGAATGGGTGAGCCTTGGTACCTTCATCGTGTGGCTTGACAATGACGACCTTCTTACCAGCGAAACGACCACGAACGACAATAGCTATAATTGTTAGTAAACTGTCACAAATTTTAGGTCCGACAATCAATCTTGTTAGAAGAAATCAAATGGTGATAATAATAGTCATCTAGTCATATTTTTTTCAGGTATTTCATTGTCTACTCTTAAACACTACTCAAGAAATTTTGAAGTGGACCCTCATTTCAACAACAGAGTATGATCACACACATTCAGTAAAGTAAATTACACTCTCAAATTTCATTTCAATTATTTTAAATCATCATTCTTGTAATTTGAAGTATTATAGTAATAAAAGTTTTCTCCTGAAACTCATTGAATTCTATTCCATCAAATCAATTACGGACGTAATACTGTCTTAAGCTGTAATATAGATACTTACCAACTTTGCCTGATTTAATAAATTTAGCCATTTTTATGTGATGTTAAATATGCAATTAAGCAAGTATACAATTATGAAAAATTTTAATGAGTTTTAAGAAGTTTGGACTGGAGGAGTACGACCAATTCCATCACCAACTCTCTCGCACACTATGTGAAAATTTTAGTTACACAAAAGAGCTCGAAAAATGCGGGTAACTGTATTCACTGTCAAATTGAATTCACAACAAATCCTCGTGCTGGTGTGACTGTTTTCAAATGTCACATGTGGTGCATGTGCAATATATCATGTGACACGAATATTTCAAGACTACAGTAGTAGAATATTGCATTACAAAGCTTTACGTTATATATCAAGAAAAAATTATATATTTACAGTCTCTAAGACTCTATAAGTGAAGTTTCTTTATTTTTTTCTCTGACTTCTCGCTAAAAACTTGGAGTTCATCGATGTAATTGCTGGTTTATGGTTAGGATTCGTATTTGTTTGAGGCACATATGGGTTAGGACCCTTAGGGCTATCCTTAGTAAAGCTTGATTTTTTCTGTATTGGACTGGATAAACTGGTTCCATTAACAGCCAATTGAGCTGCATGAAGTATACCCTCATTGCCTGAACCTATACCCGATACTCCTGAATCGAAGTTTGTTCTGATTGGAGTAGGGGCTTTACGTTTTGTAGACAGTTTCTTCAGCTTGCCATGCATCATTGTATGTTGATGCTTATGATCAGATGGAACCCTTGAGGTGTTTGTAAAAGGTACAGCGTCATTGTAGCTAGTATTTGAAGGTACACGTTTATGTTCACCTATTGCCTGTTTGCTAGGTGTAAATACAGGAGAACTCTCTAAAGCAGGTGATACAGATTTCTCTATACTTTTCTTCATACTTTCTTCATGCATCAATTTCTCTCTTTCACCTTGGTTGAATTTTGATCTAGCCAAAACTTCAGTCCACAGAGCCAAAAACTGTTTATCTACTTCAAATATAATAGAAGTATCAGCATATATAATAGCAAATAGTCCCGAAGTAGGGAAAAGATTCTGGAATTTATTATTGGAATGAAGAATTTCCTTAATTTGCACTTGTGAATAATTTAGTTTGATCTCAGTAATTAATTTATAAGTTAATTTATTTTTGACAAGGATTAATGCTCTGCCATGAGTTGTCACCACTAAAGTACACACCCTTTGCAGTTCTAACGGACTACTACGGGTTACTTCACGGTCAGGGGCATTATTATCTTCTGATGTAGTTTCTTTTTCCTTTTTATCATGAGATTTTAAGAACTTCTTAAAAATCGAGGAATGTAACTTTCCATTACTGTTATTACTCTCTGAATTGTCATCAGCAGTTGATGATTCATCGTCACCTTCAGTTTCTTCATTATATTCAATGAAAACATCTTCGTCATTATAGCTACCCTCGTCATTCGTAGAGCTACTAAAGCTAGAAGAGGCATTAACAACCTTCGATAATAAACTACCACTTACCGGATAGTTCCATTCTTTTAGCTTATATTTTTTTTCTAATATATCTGTAGGCATCTTAGAAGCAGTGACCATTCCTGTTTTCAAAATCCTCTCATCAGGATGTGTTAAATACTCCACCCAAGTATCTTCAAGCGGGCCAAAAGTAGAAACTTCCATCACTCTTGGCTTCACCTTGGCCGAAACTTTCTTTTTTGGAACAGTTCTCACATAGGAACCAAGCTTATTTATATTCGGTCTTAAAATATTCGTACCAGGAATGTATTCAGCATTTGAAGCATGCTTTTGCTGACCATTCTGTGGATTTGGTGTTGTATCGACAGTCGGAGTTGGATTATCAGTCTTGTTTAGAACATAAGCTGCAACCGATGCAGGATTTACATTTGGATCAACCACTGGAGGATTCAGCTTTTTCTTTTTATCTTGAACTGCCTTCTTTGTCGTTTTATAGACTGGCGGAGTCGCTGAACGAGAAACATTAGCTTTTTCGGGCATTTTCATCATTGATTTTGCAGTCATCTTGTATGGACCCAATTCAGGGAGTTTCGAATTCCAGATCTGGTCTGAGTTTTCAAAATCTATCGATTCAAAAAATGCATGCTTTTGAATTTGAGGAATAGTCGCCCTCCTAGATGGCTGTAATACTAAAATTTTCTTGATTAAATCTCTTAAAATAAGAGGGAATCCAGCACTAAAAGCAAATTGTAATTTTGTGATCTTCTGAAAAGTTAAGTATTCATTGGCAGCTTTGAATGGAGGCTTTCCTGCTATCATTTGGTATAAAATACACCCAAATGCCCAAATATCCCCCGGCTTTCCACAATACTTACTATCTAATAGTTCAGGCGATACATATTCAGCTGTTCCAACAAATGATTTTGCCCTAACATCTAGAGGGTATTCTTCACTTTCGTCGTCCTTTCTTTCAAGCAACCTAGCAGTTCCAAAATCAGTAATTTTAATTCTCATTTCATCATCAAGTAATATATTCTCTGGCTTTATATCTCTGTGTATAACACCATTATCATGCATGAATTTAATTGCATCCAAAATCTGGGCCCCAAAAAGACGAACGCAATCTTCATTAAGAGTATTGTATTTTTTAATAAGAGAAAGTAATTCTCCATTTGATGCATAATCAAGTACGAAGTAAAGAGAATCCTTATCCTGAAAAGTGAAGTATAACGAGATAATACCCTTTGATCCACTTAACCTATTTAAGGCGTGTTTTTCAATGTTAACATACTTAACTTTCTTCTCCTTTATGATATGTCTCTTGTCTAAAACCTTTACTGCATACTGCTTCTTATTGTGTTTATCGGTGGCCAATACCACAGTCGAATATGATCCTTCTCCAATATGCTTTCCAAAGGTAAAGTCTTTAACAGTCCTCTTAACAACTTTGTATTTCGCGTCAGATCCGTCAATTTTCCGGATTGCAGCTCCTCTTTCATTCCAGTCTTCGTTCTCTTTGTCTGTAGCATTTTCACCTAAATTAACGTCAGATTGTGATTCCACGATCCTTCTAAATTCCGCCAGGTTATTTGGAGAATCAAGAAGCACATTGAGTGATGAATTAGTTACTATATGCCCAGGTCGTAATTGAAAGTCAAATGAACCACCAGATGTAGGTGTCTGGGGTGCACTTTTAGTAAGATTCTTGTCTTCATCCAATTGTAAAGAAGATAATCTGGACAGAATATGTACTTGTGGTATAGATTGACGTTCTTTCATTTTAGATACATCACTAATGGGGCTGGTGAGGTGCTCCTTGGAAGACAAGGTGTCCACTGAATTGTTGTTGCTATCAAATGTATATGCATTGTATATTTCAGAAATAGCTTCAGCATTCTGTTGCTTTGACTTCTTGGTAGAAAACACTCGTTTAAGCGCTGTCATTTGTAATTTGTATAAGGTTTATTATATAAAAGTTCTAATCAGCAGCAATTCAATAGGGGTATAAATTATTGCTTAACACTCTTTATCTTCATGCTATTAATTCAAAGATCACAATCAAATTAATCCGGTAATCTTCTAGTATTCTTTTAATAAAATATCTACTGATTAAGCTAGTAATTTATTTAACTCTTCGATCTATTTAAATAATAAGTTCCAACTAGCATTAACAACAACACCAAATTGAGGTGGAAACAAATCACGTGACATGATTAAAATAGCAATTGGGATCTTCGTTTCAGATTATGATCTAATGGAATTGAAAGTACATCAATAGTTCTGATAAGAGTGCTTACTCATAAGATGGTATACTAGATTCTACATTACTCAGGAATAATAAAAAATGGCGTTTCCGTTAGATACAATGCATTTGATTGCCCATCTAAGGGCTGCACATCTAGCTCTAGCAGAAGACACTGATTACGCTAATCGACTTATCAAGCCAATGAAGATAGAAGAGTTTGATGGGAAAGAAAAAGTGATGTTTGAGCGATTAGAAGTACTGGAATCTCCTCCTATTTCATTTGATATAGCTAGACATATTCAGAAATCAGTACAAAACAATTATCCACAATACAGAGGTAAGAAAACCCTTAGGAAAAAGATAGCGACTTCTCCTCAGAAGAAACACAAGAGAAAAACCGAGTCTGCGGTCAAAAGTAATGAAAATAATAAGGTGGAAGAACCAAGTGATAATCTGACGATTGATTTTCCATTTTTGAATGAAGTAAAGGAGGTCGGGGCCGACGGCGATAGTAATGAAAACCAACCAGACATTTCTCAAGGTATAAATACAGAAGTAGAATTGAAGCATACGAAGACCATAAAAGGAAAGAATAAATTATCTAAACCCAGGTTCCCTAAATTATTCAATCATAAGAGTACTTCAGGTAATGATCATGATAGCGAAAGCTCAGCATCATTAGAAACTCAAAAGTCTGGTGAAAGAATACTAAATTCAATCATAGAAGAAATTTCCGATAAAGAAGGGAGTGATGCTAGTGATGTCATAACAATTGATAGTGATTTTGGAGTTCCCGTTACATCAACTGGAGAAATAGTAAGAAATCCATCAATGTATAAACCAGACATAAAATCAAAGAATGATGTAAATAATGAGAAATCTAATGAAGTTGATGAGTATGACAATAATGGGTCGAAAGAGGAAGCCCTTGCAGGTAAAGACTTGTATAGCGATGATGAAGAAGAAGAGGAGGAGGAGGAGGAGGAAGAAGAGGAAGAAGAAGAAGAGGAATTTGATGATATATCCTCTTCGGACTCCGCATTTACGGATATTGAAACCGACTCAATACTTAATTCTTCAATATTACTTGATTCATATGAAAATGACACTCCAAGTTTCTCGTTTGGTAAGATGGAGAGTCTTTCTAGTTTTAAAGCTGATTATAAGAAATCCAGAAGGAAGAAAAGGCAAAATTCATTTGAACACCCAGGTCTTTCAAAGACGTTGTCTTCTTCGAATCTAAAAGGTTCAGGGCAACAGAATATGAGTGTTAATATTCAGCGTAATGCTTCAGGTTCAAGTCAAAATGATGGCGGTCAAAAGAAGGTATATATTTCTTCAAGGAAGAGTCAGTTAGATTTTTCTAAAATAAATCCTTTATCACTAAAACAATCAAAGAAACCAATATCACATTTAAGTGATATGATACACACAAAGTTCAAATCTCCAGGCAATAATCTTTTGTCATTCTATTCATTTGCTCACAATAAAGATTTGAGTGACGATAATGTTGTTAATTTAGATGTTTTTATTCCTCCATCTAGAGAATCCATAATTAAAAGTTTAAAGATTGATAATAACATAGCAATTGTTGATTGCATTGGATATATTTTATTGAATATTTCAAAAATACAAGACTTTAGGGGCCAGATTGAAAATGTCTCATTTTTAAACCCTAACAATTGGAGACTAGAACTTGTTGACGAAGATGGTGAAAATTATGGTTCTTTTGGAATTTTAGATCGAAGCCGTCTACTTTCATCATATAAAAACCTTAAAGAAGTTGCTCTCTGTAAAGTTGAGGATCAGAACGAGATTAAAAAGAATGAAATACAAACACCACTCTCTTTGGAGTATAAGACAGAGCTTCAAAATCTAGAAGATAGACAAAAGAAACTTCTAATATTGAACAATGATTCAGTCGCGAGTATTAATAAATCATACGAAGGAAGGAATTACGAGCTCACCATTGTCATATATCCAATAGAAGGTTCTTCGAATGCAGAAGTAATTAAGCATTGTGCTGATCCTAGTATCACGGTAATTGAACTTATTAATGAAGTTTGTTCAGAGCGTGGTTTAGATCCAAATAAGTATAAATTAAGACAAACACAAAAGAGTGAGAATAGTAGTTTAGCTCATAAAAACCCCAAAGAGGACAATTTATTACAGAACAATCATTTATTACTTCCGTCAGCAAATGAGAAGCATTCAAAGTCTTTGAAAGACAATGACAATGTTAAGAACGCTAATAGCGACACATTTGAACTCATACCAGCTAATGATAAGAGTATTGGAGGTATTAATTCCGTTATCAGTGAAAATTCAGTTCTAAATGATATTATTACGCCATCAGACTTCACTTTTGCGTCTCCTTTCATTTCGCCAAGGAGACAACTTGAAGGAAAATTTCAGTCTATTAATGGGGAAGATAAGAAGAAGGAAAATATCATTGTTTCCAAAATCCCTGAGAAGCCTAGTATTCAATTAAAGAAAAACAATAACTCTGAGAAGTATCTAAATGATATGATTCTAGGAAAGAATTTGCAATTACCTACCAATCTTAATACAATTTATTTCAAGTGGAAAGTTTGGAGAAAGAAGAATACAATTCTAAATAAGATTGAAAAGTCTTTAATAATTGATGGTGATTACATTCACTTAACCCCACCAGATAACATTGCATTTAATACCAGCTTGGACCATACTTTTCCAAGCGAAAGTCACCATCATCACCATCATCACCATCACTTATACTATTATAACTACAATAATTACTACAAGCAGCTGATGATGAAGACAAGTTCATTTCATATCACCCAAATAACTAAATTAAAACAGTATAAATCAACTAAGAATCCAAACCACTTTAAGATAGTAATTACTAAACAAGTTGATAATCCTACAAACTCGAAAGATAATAACGTAAAGAAAAAGTATGATTTGGAAGCATCTAATAGCATAGAATGTCAAGAAATTATTGACAAGTTAAAATGGGTATTGAAAGTATATAGGTCAAATATTTATTGAAATAATATATGAAGCCGCATTTTCCGTTTTAGGAAGTGCTCATCTTACTTTATTTTTCCTAATTGATATATGATTTAGAACACCAATAGCAGTATGACTTCTCTATCTCTGAACTGGAAAAAGCTCAGCTCTAAAGTGGGCACAAAGAGTAATAAGAAGAGCAATAAGGTATCAAAGAAGAAAATTACAAAAGAAAGTATCAAGAATAAAGATAAAAAAGAAGCTGAGATTGAAAAACTGATAGATGAGAAATTAACTAATAGTATTAATACAGATACAGATACAGAGAAATTGTCTTTAGAACATACATTATGGGCATATGATAATGAAATAGGATTTGATGACTTGTTTAAATCAGTCCAAGTTACTCTGGGGAACAGCCTGCGTAAGATAAAACCTGGAAAGTATTTAGCGATGGACTGTGAGTTTGTTGGTGTGGGACCAGAAGGTACGGAATCTGCATTAGCTAGGGTTTCTATTGTGAACTTTTACGGTCATGTGGTATTGGATGAATTCGTCAAACCAAGAGAAAAAGTAACTGACTGGAGAACGTGGGTCAGTGGAATAACTCCAAAGCATATGAATAAAGCTATATCATTTGAAGAAGCCCAAAAGAGAACATCGTCATTATTAGAAAATAGAATTTTGGTAGGTCATGCTGTTCACCATGATCTTGAATCATTATTTTTATCGCATCCAAAGTCTAAACTCAGAGATACAACGCAATATAAGCCATTTCGTAAGATATCAATGGGGAGAACTCCAAGTTTGAAGAAGCTAGCAGCACATTTTTTAAAGATAGATATTCAAGGTGGATCGCATTCATCAGTGGAAGACGCTAGAGCTACAATGCTATTATTTAGATTGCATAGGAAAGATTTTGAACAAAGCTTGAAACTTATAGCGAGTTAATTTTGTATAATATAACATTTACATCTCATTAATATAAAGCATACATCTGTAAATTAAAAAAATAGTCTATAAAACTAAAGTGTACTAGGTCATAATTTCATAAGCAATATATAAACAAGCAAAAATTAATGTAAATTAGTCCTCTAATGTTTCTCCTTCAACGATTGAGCATATGCTTCTATATGTCATCTCTTGATATACTTTCACATCATCTTCAGAACCATAATTAGTCCTATCTAAGTTACTCAGTATGAATGGTTTGCTCATGGACCCTCTCAATGTCAGTATATTATATTTTTCAAACAATTCATCAACATCTTTCATCAGCTTCTGTTCTTCGTACTCGGGATTATCAATAATTGAAATCATAAACTCAGCTATAGTACTAACATCGTGAATTGACGATGTCTCCATCATATAAGAACTTAATCCTTCTTTGATTATATGGTATAAAAAGTATGCATATTTTGTTTTTACCTTAAAAATATGAAGAAATATTTGTAAGAATTTATACTTGAAGATGGAATCAACCGTTCCACAATTAAACAAATGTGCAGCATATACCATAGTCAACTGAGCAATTTCAAGGTCGGAAAGAAGAAAATCATGGATAATAACTGGAACTTTCAAGTCCTCAATAGAAGCACTTTCCAAAGATTTCAATTTCGTGCTTTCAATAAAATCATAAAAACTATCATCTGAAGTACAGAAGTAGATAAATGCCAAGTAAGCTAATGTGCTGCTTGAGTTCTTTTCATCAACATCCTTCCTCAAATACTTTATTTTAAAGTACTTCTTCATACAGCATAAAGATGTGTTCTTTACCAGAGACAATTTAAGACCTTGTGTCAAGAGGTAGAACACATGAAATCCTAAATTAGACTTGGTGATTTGCAATTTATGCCTTTCTTCAAAATTACTGATATATGGTTCGGAAGCAGACCTATGCTCAAATATTCTTTCCATATAATCAGGCCCCCCTTCAATTGCCCTTCCTAAGATGTTGATTAATGCATCAATAGCCACTTGATATAATGCAGGGTCAAGGGTCAAAGAATAACAAAGATGAGGCCATAATAAAATTGGAGGTAGTTTGGATTTTGATGACAATCCCTCATATAAATGGCCACATGCTATGCAAAGATAAGTTTCGTGAACAACAGCATCAACATCAGATTTTGTAATAAGCTTCAATATTCTCAAAGCAGCAGAATCATTTATACCGTCCTTGGATAATATTCCAACTAAGACAATTGCTCTCTCCTTAAAAATTGAGTTCTTTTTAAATGAAAGGTTAGTTGCATGTGTAGCCCAACGACTCTTCCAATATGAAATGTCATCATTACAACCTAAAGTCACAATAAATTCTTTCATTACGTTGCAAAATAAATCAATACCTGAAGCTTTAAGGTAGGCCTGAGAATAATCTGCATTAGCATGGCTTTCACGATTTAAGGCAAAAAGCATCTTCGCCTTCTGTCCTCCAAAAAACAGAATCGTTTGCTTTATGACTTTATTTTCTTCTTCATTAAGATCAGGTTTATGGCAGAATGAATGTACAGTATTTATAACTAGCTTCTGAAGATCCTCGCCAAAATTCAATAACTGATGATCAATAAAGAGTGATGTAATAAAGAATATATCAGGAAGATATAATTTTGCAAACACGTAAGAATTAAATAATAAGGATGCGGCAATTTTAACTAACACCATAATTTCATATAATTTGCTTTGAGATACAATTACTGAATCAGTGGTTTTAGCTTCATTAATACACAGAATCAACCTAGAAATGATTTCACCACATACTTCAACTGATGGTGTAATGACAGATATAGTAAAGGACCAATTTGGACCGGTACTCCTATTATCAATAGTACAAGCCACAACCTCATCTATCAAAATTGGAGTAAGTTTTGGCTCATTGAATAATTTTTTCCAAATGTAATCGTTAAAGTATACAGAATCCTTTTGTTCAACAGTGCATATTTTGCAGAACTGACGTATTATATCTGCAACATTGTCCTTCCCACTCGTTCCTTCTTGAAATAATATTTCCAGACACACATTATCAATCCATGGAGATAGGTACTTGATTGCGCTCATTTTACGATCGTCTTGGATTTTATCATAATTTTCTAAAAATGCCTTGATGAAACGATCCGTCATGTTTGGCAATTTTTTAGAAAGATACTCAGACACAGAAACAACAAAATCGGTGGCATCTGTTGGAAAAGCAATATATTTCGCATGTGATGGAAGAATTCCAAAATCAATTTCAAAGTAGGTTGACAATGAGGCGAACATTAAAGAAGCAGCTTTTTTAACATCTTCATTACGACTTAACAATCCATGAAATGCCAAATTATATAATCTACAGAACCATAACATGGTTCTATTTGATTCTTCATTGGCTTTTGTTCCATAATCAGACTGCTTAGATAACCTGGAAGTTGTGAAGTATAGAAATTTTAAAATCTCCAGTCTTTCTTTGGATCTGATAATTAGGTGATGATTATTATTAAGATATATAGTAAATTCATCAGAAACGCCACCTACTTTCGAGATTTCACACCTTATGATATCTGTAAGTTTAACAACCTCAATTGGCTTAAACCCAGTGGTAACACAATTTGGACCACTAAACTCCACATCTTCTTCATACATTAGCTGCATCCATTGTCTTCCTATCTTAATACTAATTGGTTCAAATGTATTTGTTTTCGTATCAAATAATTTAGCTTTATCAAATGTTACTCTTATATCACGGCTGATGAAGAGTGTAGATGGACTAAGACAAAGACGGTTAATAATGTGAGGACTATCAGCTAATGAGTAAGTGTAGAATTTAGTGGGGTAATTATTACTTTCCCTAAACTTTCTTAATGCCTCTAAAGGTACAGTATATTCTTTCTTCGCAAGGTTAAAATAATAGATTCTCTCACAATTTTTGTGAAATTCTTCTGGAGAACATTGTGAAATAAGATTACTGTATCTGTTAGCAATATCCTGTCCAAAAATAAATTCTGTAAAATCAAACACAGCATAAAATTTGTTGTCCCACATTTGACTTGTTGTTTCAAAAAGCTTATAGACTAAGAAATCAACATCAGAATATTTTAAGTTCAGAAGGTTGATTACAACAACTGGTACACCATCATCAAAAATGGAGCTATGTACCACATTAGTTGAAGGAACTCTGTCGGCATATACTACAGCCAGCTTTGCCATGAATTCATTATAAAGAGTATTAGATGTTGAATCGAAGTTTTTCACTAATAAACTATTTTGTAATTGTAACAATGCTCTAGGCTGCCCCAATTCTTTCAAAGTTCTATCCAACAATCTAAGGTCTTCTATTCTTTCTTTCAAATTCGCTGAATTGACAAATGGATCTTTCAGAATATAATGGATTTTAATATTCGTGTAATATGAATATAGAAATTTGTGTAAGTACCTTAATTCTGCCACAGGCTTTTTATCAGTAATTTTAAACGGATATTCCTTAGTATCAGTACAAGATATCTCTTTCAAAAATTCAAAAATATTTTTACTGATTGTCTCAAGTTCACCATTTTCACAAACTAAACCTGGCCACTTCACAAGATTCAACGAACCATTAGCAACATTTTGAACGACTTTAACTAATTGCATCAAGGTTCTTTTTGCCCTGGGGTCATTAATAGCTAAATCGAAGTACGTTTCTGAACTAATAATAGCAGGACAAAAAAATCTCAAGAATAAGAACGATCCTACTGCTATCAAAGCAGATCCTTCGAATCTTCTATTCACACAATTATAAATCTCGGTGCAAACATATTTGAAGGATTTTGGCATTATTTCTTTCGAGTTAATAATATTATCTACCAATTTGGTAATTAATTTCAAAAATAATTCTGAATCTTCTTTACTTGGCTCCGAAACTTTTTCTATTTCAAAGTATTCTTCTTTCTCTATTAATTCCACAATAAATGGTTTAATTGTTTGAGAGAGGTAGTCAGCTCCGTAATCTTTAACAAATGCTGATAGCAATCTAGTCAAAGTACTATTTCTTCTTAAGATATTCGTAGATCTTGAAACCGTTCTTATCTCATCCTCTAACAATGTTTCTAATAATTGATTCAAATTTCTAGTGTAGCTGAATAATCCAAATAAAGAAGATGCTAGCAAATTATGTTCACTAATGGATGAAACTTCTGCCATTGCGCAATATATCTCAGAAAACAGCGATAAATTTTTTATTAAATGCTCTGGAAAGTCCTCCAAGTTCTGTCTACTCTTCCTGGTCACTATCATTCTAGAAAACACATTTAAGAAAATTGCTCTGATTTGATTATTCTCGTGGTATCCAAGTGATATAACAAATTGCATACCAATATCAATATCGAATTGCAATATATTCGAAATTGCTTTCAAAACATTCTCCGTTATGATATGTATTTTATATTTTGATTTAAGCAACGTGGAATTCTGGTTTAATGCAGTGTACTTCTGTAATATTTTATAAAACAAAGAAAAGTAACTTGCAAAAGCCAAATCTTTATACTTTTTGATCTCCGCATCTGAAATTCCCTCTGGAACTTCTAAAAGATTGTCCTCAAGCTCCAACGATAAGCATTTAGAACATTCGGTAGCTAAGTCGATGTTTAAATATTCTATATCAACATCCTTGCTATTTCTGCTGGATAATGACGAGCTCGAAGTATCAGTTTCAGTAAAACCATAATCTCTATAAAACACGGCTTGCTCTAGCCATTCAGCTAAGATTTTTGCAAAAAAGTTCCTAGATTTGAATGCACCTGCATAGCCAAGGGATTCCCTGTTACATTCGATACAACACATTGCTTTACAGAACCTTAATTTCAACCTTAAACAATCCGATGTCGACTCTACCATACTGATGAACTTGATGAAGTGAGTTGCTGACTCAGGAAATAATGTTGCCAATACAAAGGATCCTTCACTTTTTAAACCCATCATTGAAGATATTATAATTAAGGCTTGCTCAACAAACACAATTCCAACTTCATCTACTTCATTCTTACTTGAATACGTAGAAGTCTCGTGAATAATCTTGTTGATAATTAGATGAAAAACTGCCGAATGAAGCTCATTGGACAATGCATCTTTTATTAAAACCCGTATTACGATGTCAGCAGATTTAAGTAGGTCAATACACTTATCAAAAAATTGACTGATTACTAAATTAATTTCATCTTTGCGTGATGAAACAAAATTTGTAGGACCCTCTCTCAAGAAGCACCCAGACGTAGCAACCAAAAATCCCGTATAGTGACGAAAAACAATATTCTCTTCATTAAGGACACTTTTATTTGACAATAAGTTCAACCACCTTTGATAAATATAAAGCCAGATATCAAATAAAGAATTTGTAGGGGTGGCATTCCTCAAAATACTCCTAAATCTTTTCTGTAAAGATACAAATCCAGTAAAAACAAAATTATCATTAGCAATTTTATTAAACTCATCTCTTAGATTCTCTTTGAAACAGCCTGGATGCATTTTATCATCCATCTCCTTCACTTGCCATTCCATACTGATCTTTGCTATGTTATATAATTGGATATCTTGGGTATTGAGTGACATCAATAAACACCTTTCAACAGTCCTGCAAATTTCAGCACACTTCAGATGGTAACGCTTAGACCTTATCAATGGATTATCACCTATGCTACTCTTTAAGTAAGACCTTGCCTCAAAAAATTCATTAAAGAACAAAAAGGATGCTTTAAATCTAGGGTCTGATATAGAAAATTTAATACACGAATCAGCAATTGCATGAACAATAATGTTCGATAACCAATATTTAGAGAAGTCTATTATTGTTCCACGGTACTTTGCTAGTGACGAATCCTTATCAAGTAAGCAAATAGACAACTTTCGAGCACACTCGTTCAATGATGAATCATTATCATTTCTACTACTGAAAGCATAACTAATTGGTGCAATGATTTTTTCCCTATAAGTTAATAATTTCTCATATAACTCTTCTTCTGAATATTTTGTTAAGTTGTTATCATCCATCATCTCAAAATCTATGAAGTATAATTCAGGACACACATTGAAGACACAAAACAAATCAGCTAATACTTCTTCCAATACTAAAGTATCTGACAACCTATTAGCATTCAATTTCCTATCTTTAGATGCGTTAAAAGAGTCACTTGACTGTGCGTCTTTATCCTCATTAATTTCGAGCTTCAATGAAGATTCTGCATCCAGATTACCCTCTTCCAGAAGAGAATTAGTTATGGAATATATCAACTTTTTTAGTGGCTTAGTTAATTTTTTGATCACTTTTTGAAAATGGACCTGGCAAATGTCAGACTCAGCTAATGCTTTTAAGACTTTCACGAATAACCGAATTTCTAAAACATCTGTACTTGCACCTGAAAGTTTTTCAATTAATATTTTTTCATATTTCTCCAGATTGACTACTATTGCGGTAACATTGTAATTTATTACCAAGTTATCGTATTTAGCCTTATTACTGATAAGTGTATGTTTAGAAGGATAATCCATTAAATTTTTATACACATCCTCCAAATAAGTTTCTGTAAAAATGCAGAGGACATGACTAGAGTCAAAAGGGCTGATTCTTGCGCCCAAGTGGAAAAAATTAAGTAATGCATCAAATGACTCAAGATTATTACGATATTGGGCATCTTTGATAAGCTGTGTAAGAAATTTGAGTCTTTTATTAAAGGCAACTTTTAGTTTATTTGGCTTTAAATTTAATTCATGGAAATCGCCCAAACATAAAATCAAAAACCATGATTGTACCAACGTACCATAAGAAAAATATGAAGATTCATCAAAAAACAAATTAACATAATCAAAGAACGTCTTACATTTCTCTTCTAGTTCTGTTCCTTGATTAACAATGAAAAGAAAGTCTTTTGGCCTCGACATTGCTTGAAATTTAATACTCGTAGCATAGAAAACCAAATATGCAAATCTCCAACTTGGAGACTTGATATATTGCATAGCTTGTATGGACTCTTTCATTAATACTGTGCTAAATGACTTCACATAGAATGTAGACTTAAGTAAAGGCAAGTATTTTCTCAATGTACGACTGGGGATATTTTCGTTATTTTGGCTATAAACCAACAACCTACCTCTAAAGTAGGCATTGTATATTTCTGGATTGGCAGATGCAATGAATCTGAAGGCAAATTCTATATGTTTATCCATTTCATTCACGTATCTTATATAATCTTCAGGTGCCATGAGTTCTGATTTTGTGGTTTCTATATGGTTGGAACCAATTAGGTTTAATGTGTCGTTGATAACCAGAGGTGATAGAAGTGAAGCAAGTAGTTCAATGCATTTATTAACAACATTAGAATCCAATGGAGTGGGTGGATCAAAATATGAATATAGAGCATACCCAGATGTTGAACTATTACTTGCTGTTATAAATTCATTCATAAACTTAGTATGTTGACCCCAATTCAATTGTATAGACGATGATAATAATCGTAAAATCATTAATGAAGACAACATCGTATTTTCATCACGATCCTTGAGTTTTTTTGTAGTATGGTCAAAATTTAACTCCTCTAGAACGTTACAAAGGCTACTTAATATCTGCGCTATGAAGTTCTTTCTTTTACTTGTCTTCAAAAAGATGTCTTTCGATACAACATATTGCGGATTTAATTCAACCTCAGCTATAGTTTGACCTGTTCGGTTAGGTAAGAGAGATTGTATTCTCTTGCTTAGCTTATCAATGAACACAAATTCCATTATCTTGTTTTATGAAATATGTGAACTTATGCTAAGCTCAAATATATAATGTATATTATTCAAATGTTGAAAGTATGATCGAATTAAAAATAAATTTACTTCAGTAAATTCCTAATTTTGAGATTTCTAAACCTGACAGTTATCAGTAGTCGGATGAATTTTAATATCCTTATAATATAAAAAACTGTAAATGGATTATTGTTCCTGTTGTAACTGGGAGCACAATATCCGATTACGTAATCGGTGATAATTTCATCATGGGATTTACAAGTGCGTTAAAAACTGGTTTGTTTTTTTCTCCAGTAATAAATACAAAAAGAGTGACTATATCCAGTTACCATGTGAGTATATGGGCCATTGGGGATTCATTAGTTATTATTAATTCCCCTTTCTAATTTAGTAACACTTAAGTCTGTGATGGGTAATATTGTCTTAAAATTGTTATAGATGTAGGTGCCTTCTTTCGAACAACGGTTAACGTTTGTGCGGCAAGTA
The DNA here is from genome assembly GCA_030563145.1 of Schwanniomyces polymorphus var. africanus. Classification (NCBI taxonomy): domain Eukaryota; kingdom Fungi; phylum Ascomycota; class Pichiomycetes; order Serinales; family Debaryomycetaceae; genus Schwanniomyces; species Schwanniomyces polymorphus. The sequence continues at coordinate 290,923 of JAKUBG010000013.1, forward strand.
GTACATGACGAAGAGATGTCACGTAATTTCGTATTAGGTGTCTTTGTGTAGTACTTTGAAGTTTGATTCGCACAATATGAATCCTTATGTGTACCTTTACACACTACATAGGGGTACGTCATGTAATGGAACATGTGATGTACAGCATTTTTATTTTCTATTCAAACTACCGGTTCGGAATTGCTCATACCAAGGGTTCGGAAATATTCAAACCTTAAGCAAGAATACTTTTATACCAAAT